>JABASF010001528.1:0-21308 GCA_019776145.1 Harlomillsia oculata | reverse complement strand
GTCGACCACTCTGCTTCTTTTTCCTTTTTGCTTCTTCCCTTGTCTTCTCTCTTGAGATGGGTTCTATATACTAATTCTTCACTTTTATCCTCGGCTTCCTGGTGCTTCACCGAAGAGACTCTTCTTCCATAGCACTACTTCTTCATCTTTCAAGTCCTTGGAGGCACGCTCGGACTTTAGGAACAAATGGTGTATAAGTCGCAGCAGAAAAAAACGTATTCTCTTTATGTACTTTTTTCATAGTTTGATACAGCCAAGAAGGAAACAACAACACGAAAGAAGGAACATCATGAACATTACAGGAGACGTTGGACTCGGTTCTTTTATCTTGTTTTATTATGCATATTCTGTTTTTTCCCTTGAAACAGAGGCACTCAAACAAAGATGCGACGACGACAACGACGAAGAGATGATGAAGGAACCAAAAAGCCACAGAACGAAGTGCTAGTGCTATGAACTATGAACACGCAGCAGAATATACGAGTTTTAGCGAAAGATGAGTGCACAAAGCACACAGTTTGCACTCAGACTCAAGTCTAATATCTCATCAAAAGAGTAATCGCTAATGCTGAAGCTTCTTGGCTAACTGGCTTCAATGTCTATTCAAGCTATCATCATCATCGTAAAGTTCCATTACTAAAACTATGGGAAAGAAAGGATTATATTATCATTCGCAACGGCAGAAGAAGAAGCGACTGAAACAACTTTGCAATGAAGATGATCTGTTCAAAAAAGCATGCTTGAGTAATTTTCCCTGTGATCTGCCTGGCATTTGGCTCAATAAGAAATTATTATGAAATAACTGTATTGTACAAAATGAGCAGCTACACGGGCATTACACTCCCTCCTTTGAATAATTGGCTTGCCACGCGGAAACTTCCTTGAACTTGTCTTGGCCTCTTTTGTGGAGTAGTATTTGATGTGAGATGTGATACAATGAAAAAGCTCCGCCTATTAAACTTCTTTTTTGAAAAAAAGAAGCTTTTTTCAGAAACACACGGAACCTTTCAAAAAAAAATCACGGCAGTAGCGCTTAGTACATGCACGGTTTGAAGAAAATGAGGATGAATGAACATCTTAAATCTTCATCGGCCTTCTTTTTGGACCATTGAAGAAAACTTGTACAAAGGATCAAAAAGAATGGACCAAACAAGCCGATTTGCATCGCTACTGGCCCAATTTACACCTTCAGAAAAATCTTGATCGATTGGTTGTAAAAACCTACTTCTGAGAATATGTCCTGCTTGAAGGATTAGCTCAGGCATTTATACGAGTAAAACGTCTTAAAAGGATTTTGTGTGAGTTTTTGTTCTTCATACGGATATTGTTGTTGAAACGTAAGCAGGATGAAACATGCGGCCCTTGGGCTGTGACAGTCACATTCAAAAGAAAGGACGGACAAGGAGGAGTGACTTCAATAAAGTCTTCAACTCTGAATTGTGAGGTGCTACATCTCAACTTCACCGGTTGCTTCCAGCCAAATCCGTCTGGCACAAAACAGAGCAAATGGGACTTTTGTGCGATGTAGTGGACTACCCTAATCTACACGAGTGAATTCACGCACAACCCGAAAAAAAACTACTTGATGAAGAATTTCATTCCGTGTGCAGTTTATCTGCACTGTTTTTTCATTGGGAAACGTTGGCGTTCTATAGTTTATGATGGGACGTTGAACTCACTCAGCTCGCACTCCACGACTTCTTTCCACAGCCTCCAAAATGACATAACAAGTCTCAATCTCTCACACATTCTATCTCTTTGCATTTTTTTCTCTTTTACAATCTTGTATACCTGGAAGAATGAGAACCTCAAAAATCATCAAGTTCGACACAAGAATTGAGAGATGCGCTTCGTTTTTTTTTCTTTCTCTTTCCTCTCTTTCATCCCACATAGCTGTACTTCCAGCGTGTCTGGCACATCGAAAACATTCATTATACTTTTCTAGTGTCCAACCTTGCAATTTCTCACTAGTTACACAGGTACAAAAGAACTATATTATTCTGCTCTGTTCTGTGTGTGGTGGTTTCTTGTTACATTGTAAACCATTCGTCCAGACCCATAATTCAACCAGGAGACATATAAGAATATCATTGTGAACTGAGAAAATTCTTGAATGTAGTAATTTCATTATACCAACTTGAAGACGAAGAAGTCATTTCTACATTTTTGTGTTCTCTTTAAGAAAAACTGAGACAGAGATTCAAAACGTGGCCTATTCGCATTCGAAGCAAAAACTGAATGGAAGTAAACGAAGACAGAAGCCCTGCCGTTTTTTTCTGACTTGGTCGTCGTTGTTGCGTCGTTCCCTTATGCGGATGAGGCTATTTGGCATAATTCGCATTCCATAAGAGCTTCATCGCACATATTATACAGTTAGCAGAGAAAATTGCATACATATGAGAAAGACCACGTGAGACTTCGTATTCCTTATAAGAGTTTTGCACAAGGAATAAACAATGGGATGAACGTGTCATATCCATTCCGAAGCAGCAGCTTAAGAAGAATCGCACACATAGACGCACACACTTCTTGAGCATTAAGGGCAGCAAGACGTAGACAACAACAAGGAGTATAATAATGAAATGCACGGCTCCTCACTGCGACTGTGTACAGAGAGATAATGAATGCATGAATGACCCGTTAAAGCCCAACCTCAAACAGTTCAATGTCGCACAGAGGAAAAATCTAAGAGGAAGGTGGTGATGACTCTTACGCAGAGACAAGATGAGATGTTCAGATGAGACAAACCCATACTGTGCTCAATTTTGCATGTGAACCTCTTTTTTTCGCAAAGTCATCCAATTCATTCCAGTTCTCATTCGCTTTGGCGCCCACTCGAGCAAATTTGCATTCTGCATTGGCACGTCGACTTGCACTTCTTTTCCTCGGGTAGCCCCAAATGTGAATAAATAATCATGTGATGATTGCCGTTGTGGTTTTCCTTTCTCACATGATCAAACAAATGTATGTCTAACGGCCGTTTCGTACGTATGTCACGTCTCTTCACACCACTTGTATCTTCTTTTGCGTACTACAATTCTAGCAGTACAATGCATTTCTTATATTTTCTCCATTTAAGAGCTTGATTCATAAGCCGTAGACGACAACCTCACTGTTCAAAATGCGGGAATAAGATGTTCTTACCATATAACAACAGAGTCGGAAAATTTTTTCTTCAACTCATTTCCTACAGAGGTGCTGTTATCTTTTTGAAATGTGGAATGAACGTGCCACCACCGTGCGTATGCCATGTCGTTTTCTTTCTTAGAGTGAATTGTTCCATGCCACATTACATTTTTTTGAAAACGCAAAAGAGATCGTAGACTAGAAATTACAAATCTCACGAAATCCCAAGCACTTCGCCCGCCTACTCTGGAGCCACAGGACAACTTCATTACATGCACCAAGGCAGAAAGAGACTTATTTTTCATTTTCACTCGAGCAAAAGACGTACTCTTCTTCAAAAGTCGTTTGTGAGGTCTTGCCAAAAAACGCAAGCATGTACATTAAACCCATTTGAAAAAGTACAAAGAGGACCTATTGTACTCACACGCTTGTCTCCACGAAAAACACCACATCCTCGTGCAGAGGTCAAATATTTGCACGCAATAATATATTACATTTCTTTCTCTCCTTCCACATCACAATTCCCACAATTTTCAGGCTTTAACTATTATGTTAAGTCCGTGTTAAAAGTACTAGGACAGCCAACACAAACACACAAACGAACAAAATTATAATTGTATCATTCATGTTACATGTCCGTCGCGTTCAGTTCACAAAAGCTTTTGAAAGGAACTTTGAAAGGGGAAAAAATGCTCAGAAATGAAGTTGCTTTATGATTTCACATTTGCTATAAGAATCTTGTTTTTCATTGGAAGTACACATTAATCTAACATAACATGCACATAAAATCCTTTGCGGAATCATATAGTAGTGTTCCTCAATTTGATTATTACAAAGGAAAGAAATGATGAGATAATTCCTACTTTCAGTTGTTCATACTGGGGAAATAACCTTGCTTACTACAACCTTGGACTTTTCTTTCCAGGCATGCCACACGCTGTACTGTTCCAAAGACTCATATTTCGAACCAATCACACACCCGACAAATACCCGGTGGCCCTTGGGCCACGAGATAAAACTGAATGCTACCAAAACTCATTGTAGATTGATAATGTAGTTAAAAAACCACAGACACAGGATGAGGGAGACTTTAGAACTCTTACAGCCCCAGGTGAGCGATAGATCAGACCCGAGAAGGGCCACAGGGCAAAGTGCAACTGCATCTGAAGAAGACGGACGTGGTGCCTTGACGTACAAGTTACGAGGGTATAGGCGGCAGAGCCGGGGAGAAAATCCTGATACAAGCACGAGATTACCTGGTTCACTATCCTATCTCAAATAATAATTCAAATTTTGGTAGTCTAGTCGAAGAAGGTTTGGGTAGAGAGGAAATTATTCAAATTGAAGCATATATCCCAGACTGGAGATGAAAAGATGAGTTTTTCTATAACTTAAAATGTAGTAGGTAATACATGTAATATACTTTCTCATGAAAGGCAGCTCGGTTATTTTCAACTTCCACTTCCAATTCGAGCCGCCTCCTGCCCTGGCTCATGCACTCGACTCATCTCACCTGAACATGAATATACATAAACTTGCCCAAGTCCTTTGAAATTGCACCCTAATCATACAATTCACCCTTTGGTGTTTTAATACGAGTACAAAGTACAGTACAATAAGAAAAGGCCAAGACAAAAGAAAATAAAAGACAAAACAGCCCAAAACACTCATACAATCGCCGCCGCCATATTCAATCCTTCCATTTGTGATGCATACAAAAAAATTGGGTGAAATAATACAAAAAACGCAACCCTTTCTTTTTGATCATGTAGTCCGTTATCTCTCGAAGATGCACAACATTTTCATACGCTATGATAATTATGAATCTTCTAGTAGGGCAAGGATCGAGTTTATAATCTTAAAGTTCAAATCTATTAAATGACATTGTGTTTATGATCTTATGATATTGAAACACAATTAATATTTTTAACGTTTCATGAGTTAAAAGATGAGTATTAATCCGTGGTACTTGCATTGCATGAGACTTTTTTTCTCACGTTCATGACAGAAGATGGAAATTAAAATGGAGGACTTATAATCTGAAGACATTATGAGGAAAAATAACTGGTTCCATCATTCCATCATGTTTCGCAAGATGAAAAGGAGACGACGATGGTTTGAAGAATGAGTTTTTGAACCAATTGATGGACCTTTTGACTCGATTCATTCAGTCGTTTCGCATTTAATTTCACCATGTAGATGAACATTACACAGTAGTTACATCTTACATCACATGGCAAACGAGAGGATTATGGGAGGGATGAACAAGAAAGGTATTTTCTTGAGCTACTACTACGACTACTGACACGAACACGGGGCGAGTGCAACAAGCACTTTTTTGAACAGAAGACCATTCAATTATGAAAGCCAGATGCAATTCATTACTAGAACCGCAAAGATCCACCTTTGAACTCTTCGCTTTGGCTTGAAGAAGGAGTGAAGGCATTTCAAAAACCCGAAAGGATGCAGATGGATTGGAAGACTTGAAAGGGTTTGTTCCTCTACTCACTCTTGAAGACTTGTCATGGCCCATTCCGCGTCCACAAGTCGATTTTTCGCTAATATAATGGGGCAGATAATTGGACATCATCAACTTGCTTAATGCAATGTACAAGCTGATGGGGTTTGAAATGACTAGGGAAGAAGCACGACGACCAACGACCAGGCAGGTTGAACATACACGTTCCTCCAACATCAAAAGCACTGATTCAACAACACTTCATTCCATACAGTAACACTATACAACGTACTGAATATATGCCAGTTTGCCGTTTTCTCATCTCCTTTATACTCCTTAAATTCTTAATCCTCATGTTATAAAAGCAATTTTACTTTAATCTTGCGTCGTGGTACGAAATTCCAAGTAGCCTTCATCACCACATCACCATTCCGCACAATCAGGAGCAATAATATGTAGATTCTCCATAGGTTAATGTTGCTCGTGTCAAAAGGAAATATGTAAAGTGCATGAACTGCAACGGGAACTTCTTGAACAGTGCATAATAATGATCAAATACATAGTAGCAAACGGAAAAAGATGTTTTGCTACTCCAAAAACAGAAATGGTGAAGGAAACGGTGCTTGAGCATTCAACTGTGGTTGGTAAAATTCCTCCGCAATGCCAGCGTGAGCTGCAACTGTCATCTCGGTTCCCATCATCGTCATCATCACACAGGAGGAATATCTAATCATTTTTGAGGGGAAGACTAATTTCTTCGTCATGCGCCCGACTCATTTTGGACAGTAGCTTCCTTTCTGTACGCTTGCATAATACACTTTTCCTGATACTTCATTTTCATCACATCTCATCACATTAAACCTTGAACAAAAATCCAGTCTGTCGTCTTGTCTTCTCCGTTTGCTACTCCACACGGCCCATGTGAAAATGGATAAAAACACTGAGAACCAGAAGATGAACAGAAGACCGATGCAGAGATGTTGATGCAGCCAAACAAGCATTGCATTCTGGACAGTTGGGATGGTGAGGTTTTTAGTGTGGTCGTTCTTTTTCTTTGCCCTCAAGTGAATCTCAGTGGATTTTTGTCCGGCTCGTAAGGAGACCATTAAGAGATACGAGTAACGACTACAAAATGCACACAAGAAAAACATTCCACAAGCAGTTGAAGTGAGAGCAACCGCACTGAATGTACATGACATAATAACAGGTGAGGGAATTATTGTGCTCATTTGCTCATGCACTCCTCCTGCTCCTGGTAGTGCAAAGATGCGATTCTAATATAAGGAGAACTTGTACAACAGCACGGATGTTGATTTAATTTTTTTTGTTATTGAAGACTTATTTCTCAGACATGCATAACGCAGGAAAGAATTTGTCATGCTCTTCCCTCATTTTTCTTCCAACACGAATGGACCAAGCAACAACACAGAACACAGCGTCTGCGTCTGGGTCTCCTCGTCTCGGACGAACACAATTTGCTTTTTTTCCCGAAATTAAAACTCATTTAATGCTGCTTTTGCTCTCCTTTTTCAAATACTCCTAAAAGCATCGTACAAGCTACATTCTACATTATAACCAGACTTATAAGGAACAATATCTTATGATGATGATACGCATTGATGTGTTGGTCCTCGTCAGATCTTCTCATTATGCTCGCTTCTTCCACACGGAGAAAATTCAGGGCGGTGAGAATGAGAAAATTCAGCGAAGAGATTTGGTATAGTAAATCCTCAGCCTATAAGTACAAACTACAAACTGTGTTTCAGTGGAAAGAGTTTCGGTTGAAAATTACCTGTCGTTTCCACATTACACCGTGACCTAACAAAAAAATTGACTCCCGTTCATCAAAAAATCGCCCTTTTTGTCGGCTTCGTCTTTTCATTTTTCCCAACACTGGCTTAACACTGCAATGCACTTGCCATCGCCATCGGCGGCTAGCACCAACCCATAATGAACCACATCTTGTCCTATTTCCTATTCTCAATCCTCATTTTACGACTATATAGCAAACCTTACTGCTTCTGTGGCTGTGATGGATACTTTCAAAACTTAAAAAAAAATCGGGTGATCCGACATGCACTGTTTTCATTTGCGTCGATGTCGTCCTCGTCCTTCCTCCCTAATAATAATTCCCAAAGTAGGTGAGCGTAAGATTTATAATAGCATAGTTACGAGGAAATGAATACAACAGGCAAGGTGAGAGAGATTTCAGCTCGAGTGGGTTATGTTATGAAGGCATAATCTCCCCTCTCTTCTCATTTCACCTGACATTGTGGTGACTATGATTGTGTTCAATTAAGGTTTCTGGTGAGGGTGAGACCAGCTGCCGGAAAAGATATCAAGGGATACAAAGAAAAATCATACTCGAAAAAAGGTTTAATTTTGAAACCACTGCACTGACTTTACTGAAACGTAATACATGACTGCGAACACGAAAACATTTTCAAAATGATATTAATTCTACGGAGTAGAACAACAGGAAACGGGGCATTAGGACGATTCTTTACATCGTCCCAGTCCCCCAAGTCAAAAAATTATTATGAGTGACGGGCCTACAAAAAGTCTCTATGCTTTATCTTTCCAGCAAGTCCAATTCCATTTCCCTAAAGACTCTATTGTAACACAAAGTCTTTACTGACTCTTCATATTTTTTAAAGTTGTAAGGTTTTTGTGACTCCTGACTGACTCCATTTTACATATTTTGAGGACGTAAAAGGTAAGTGTGTGGAATACCGTACTTTTTTCTTCGTGAGCTTTTGCTCCATATTTCAAGAAATAGAAGGATTTTTCTAATGCATATTCATAAACGACCAAAAAGGTACGAATAGGAAAAATGTCCCAAATGTGCTGCATGTGCAACGGCCGTTCTCATATAAATGATAATTTTCTCTTCAGAGAAAAAAATAATGCTTTTGTGTGTCGGTCATAAATTCAAAGTCGCCCGAAATTCTGCGACCAAAACTCATAAATAAAACTGTGACGGTGGCCCGCATATGAAGACACAGAAAGAAAGGAGAGAAAGAGAAAAGAAACCTAAAAGTGAATAATATGTTAGAAGGATAAAAAAGGAACTTTGTCTCACCTTGTTGAGCTGCTATGGCCCAATTCGCCAAGACAGCCAAAGTGGCGAAGAAGACGGTAACGTGAACTGAGTTCATGGTGCGGTGCTGATGTGGTAAATTTATTGGACTCTTTAGTCAACTCTCTCTTTTTATTCCGGGAGACTTGTTCACGAGAGAAGGAGTAAAGCACAAAATGCTCCTCCGTCTCTTTTCTCCAAATCCCAAATTCCGGTGGGATTTTTTTTCTACTTCTTCTGCTCGTAGTCTTTTGCTCCGATCCACAAGTCAATTGATTGAGTGGCAGACAGAGGAGTGCGACGTAATTGCTTCCCTTTTGTCACATACTCGCTCTTCACAGCTGAACGTCGAGTCGTAATCACGAGCAGTCCTCAGACCTGAAACAAAAGAGGCACAAGAGGGTGTCGATTAGTCAAGTGCACACTCCAACTTTACATTTCCCAAAGACTGCAACTTTTTCACATCTTTCCACTTGGCTACATGCTCATTCCCTTTTTCTCCGAAAATCAACCTCTCACTCCATTTTGCAACAACTACTGTTTGAAAACTCAAACATACACTTGAACGAATTCTTCCTTTGAATGAACACACACTCAACCTGGTTTTCAATTTATAAATCTTTTCACAACCAAACTCAACATTGTACATTTTACACACAAAAACAGTGTAGCTGAAGAACACAAACAGAAAATACTATAATGTAAAATTGAGAAACGCTATGCAGTGTTGACGGGTGAATATTTAAAATGTATAATTTTCCCACAATCATCCCACACATTAAAAATGCATTTCCTCATTTCCTTCGACTTTTTTGGTGGAGCTGAATTAACATGCAAAGGGAGATGCGCTGCATTGAAACCAAAAATGTGAGGACCGGCGTTTCTTTCCCATTTAAAGAAATACAGAACACAACACAACACAAGTGCACTAACTCAAAGACGGTTTCCTTTCGCATCAGTAGGTAACGAGAGCCAAACGTCGTCCGACTCGGCCGTGTTTGGTGCATACGTCCAAAGATTAAAAAATGTTCACATACATTTGGTCCATTTATCATCATCCATCATAAAGGACGAAAAAGACAAGTGCATTGCGTATGGCATCTCATAAGCCAAACTTGCTGAAGCTACTTTACTCATTGGTTTTTGGTGGTTTGGAGCATCAAAGAATTCCCTAAGAGGAAAAACAAGAATTTTGGAGAAACATGTGGCTTATGCACGTTATGCATGCATGCACACAAGACAACATTCGGAGGAGTCAAGTACAGTCAACAAGAATGTGTGCAATAAAAACATTAAATAATTCCTTTTTGAACGGGGTTCACGACACATTAGAGCTGTCTGTCCCAACCCCCAAGCTTACAATAATTACAATAAATGGGTTCACACATTTTCCCTTCTTGTAACATACGTAACGTTATAAGGTAATCCAGACTCAAAAGTCAGCCACTGACAACAATTATCCCAACAAACCAGTTTAACGCTTGCCGAATTCAATGGCAAAATGCAACATCACAAACGGAAAAATTCAACTCAACGTCAAATAATTGAAGCTATGCTTCACTCAGAACGAGTCAACCTGTCCTTTTGCACGACTGCTCCCATCGCCATATACGTATTGAATCAAATAGTAAAATGTATTTCTTTCGGGTTTTTATAAAGCTGCATTCCGAAACGAAACGAATTACACACAACACAATAACAGCAAAGCAAAAGCAGTACGTTCACTCAGTATTTTACAATACATCTACAAAAATGGATTCCTCCTTCGTTTAGAAAAAAACTCGACTTTTTTTTCATTTTACCACCAGCAAGGGGAAAAGAAGAAGCGAACGAACTGAAAAATCCTGATCGCACTTTCGTTAGTTGGTTTGGTTGTTGGTTCGTTCCCCTCGGAAATAGTTTGGTTAATTCCTAATCCAAATTTCAGTCAAGCTTGCGACACGACACATCGGAATACCGTTTCCTCTTTAAGAATGTTCCATAAATTGGATGAGATAGAATAGAGTGGACCGTGTGTGTGGACCGAAGAGGAAAAAAGGGTAAAAATGTAAAAGCCCGTTAAAAGACGCCGCAGCGTGCTGTCCAAGCTGAGTCGTTTACACCCGATCTATTTCTATAACCCTTTTACGGTGCATGGACGTGAAAGACGGTCCAAGTCTTATAGCATAAAGTGGGCTAACGCTAACCCCCACGCTGTTCTGAATGTCAACTTGAACGGATAGCCTCTATCCCTACAGGCTTGGAATCCTTGAAGCAGAAAATCTTTTGATTTGAACCAAGCGGAAATGCTGAGGACAAGCAAGCAGGAGAGAAGAAACTATGGAACAAGAAGAGAAAAGAATATTTTTGCCCACAGGAGTCTTTTTCCAATTCCTCTTCGTTTGTTTTCCTCGTGAAATACGAAACATGAAATGCAACCTCAATCATCCTCCAGTTCAATCTGATGTTGTTTCTTCAAAACTTGGAGACGAAGACCAAGCAAAGGTACAATACAAACGTAAGGATGGAAAACATGTACCTGATTTGTATGTAGTATGTTTGATGTGATGATATATATTTTGCTCAGAATCATATATAAGCATTTTTGGGAACAATGCAAAGACACCCTGCTACATTTCAAAATCTGTCAAAGGGAACCGAAGACGTTCCAAACTTGGCCGTAAGCGCTAAGTCTGCATGTTACCTTCACGTTCTCACGTTCCGAGTGCAAAGACAAAGACCCAAAAGCTCGAAATCTGAAATCCTACCAAAGTGAGCAAAGGTGATGCTGCGACTTTGATATCTGAGAACGTTTCCTGGTGTTTTCCTTCTTTTTATCCTTTCCGAGTCAATTGTTCAAATAAAATGCAAAAACTAAAGCTCAAGTCAAACAAGAGCTTTGGACCAAAACGGTTCGGCCCCATAGTTTGTATTTTGTGCTCTGCATGTCGGCATTATCATCCAACTCGGCAGGCTTCCCCTCGAAAAAGCAAATCCGATTTGTGGGTCATGAGTTCACCATGTCAATTCCAACATTACACACTACAAGTCAAGTCGTCCGCCGTCTCTGCAACACACGACGAAGAAAGACGACGACTTGGATTGAGTCGTGGCGGATTCCCTGTGCCAAGACTCAACTATCAATTCCAAACCCAATAACCAGTCAAGGTAAAGTAAACGAGACTCTCTCAAGTACGTTATAGACACAAGCACAATATTACATTATAATGTGATGCATTCTATCAATCCCCTGGAGGGAGGCGAGAGCAAACCACTATACTATTCCACGACTGGGACTAACTCGTCCCGTTCGAATCCATATGCAAAGCACACACACAACACACAACTTCAAGACGAGTTTCCATCTCATTGCATCGCATTGACCAAACGCATAATGGCACATGGGAACATTCATACAATCACATGGACGAAGACCAATCAAACCATATAATACACTAAGCATTTTATATACACTCACTACTTAGTATAATACTCCTGCCAAAAGATTTTTCCATTTGGCCTTTACTACTATGCCGAGAACGTTTTACCTTGCGAGAGATTTAAACTTTTGAGACTCGGACTCTCAAGAAAAGAAGCAATAGGCAGTATGCCACGCAAGAAAAAAGTCCATAGCCTAATAAATGTTCATGCAACAGCACCATCCTGATTTGTTGTCAAGAGCCGCAAGGGCCAAGTCGCGCAAAGCACACAACATGGAACATTGATCGAGACGCAATCAAAAGAAACAGATTTCAATTGATTCTTGAATGCAATGGCATGGCAGGTCTTGTCCATTCTCAAGACGTTACGACTGTCCATCAGCCCATATCACTGTCTTCAAAGATTCATATCCAATGGGGAATGTGGCACCGCCACACAATCCTCACGGCACCAGAGTCACAAGTCTCATTTAAAAACTATCCTTGCACAGAATAAGAGACCCCCATTATCAAATCTATCAGAACCAACATCACACATTACATTATTTCTATCCATGTGGATACGTTCTGCACTTCGAAAGCTATAGAACATAACATTACAATATAATATTTTCTCTCCTTTCTCAATCTCCTTTGCCATGCAAAGCGGAATGAACCCAAAAGCTTCGCACACGAATAAAACACAATGAAAATGCAGATAAAGCGAATGAAAGATGAAAGGATGAACGAGAGATGAACCAACTTCGTCGTCATTTGATGCCCTACATCACATTCCAAAATCCTTCGTTTTTATATTCCTTCCTTCAAAAACGGACGAATATTATTCTGCATTTTTGCTTTATATTGCTATAAGACCTATAGTTCTTCCTCAAAGCGCTCCTCGGGGATTATTATCATAAATGACAAAAATTTACGCTGGAATTCATTCCATCCTGTTAACAACCCTTATTGGCACAAGAAGATAGGAGACGAACGAGTCTTTTCCAAAAAAATCCCTTTTTTCATCTTTTTTGAAACGAACGAATTCAACACATAAAAAAGGTTGAGTGCGACAGACTGTAAATTGAGGCAAAGCCATAGGAGGATTTTGCCATTGTTCCATGTCTCAACTGGTAGTAGGAATGCGATGCATTGTCTCTTGAAAAATTCCTAGGCACAATGGCCGAGCACGAACAAACTCACGAGACTGAGGTAATAATAGTGCAAATTACATTAGTATATAACAATATAACCATCCTTTTGCACATAGTCGAAGCACTTTGGTCATTACAAAATGCATCATAATATACAATTTTTTTGCTTTCCATCTCTCATATTAAAAAGGCAAGTTAACCACCTTATCTGTGGGAAGACGTGGCTTATCAATACTAGTAAAAAGCCATTAGGCACACACTCAGCAAGACATTAAGCCCACACGGTCTCATCGGCAGTAAAATAAGCATTAATATACATACACTTTCGTATTACATACATCAACAGAAAATCAAAATGTGGGAAAATCTCTTCATAAAAATCATTAGGTGCACAACAATTTATTTAATTTTTTCGTGAAAAAAAATCCTATGCTCCATTCATTATCCACACAAATGGGTTTTTTTGCGAATCCGCAATAATGTAGTAGTGAACGTTTGTTCTTAGCCTACGAGTAAGAGTGCGGACAAGTACAAAAACAATGTGAGAGCATCGCAAAAACTCAATATTGCATTATAACGACGTCGTTTGCAACAGTGAGGTAAATTATAGATCCGGTGGTGGACGAGTTAGAAGCTGAGCTAATAAAATTTGAATGGGAGCATAATAAAACACAAAGAGTGAAAGACGTAGCGACCACACCATTGATTCTTGAAGACTACATGATTATTAGCTCAACCGATGAATTATGTACGATTGCACACGGCACACATTCACTCACATACGACAGATTTCGCAGACACAATGCATGTAGCATGTACAAAATAATGGTAACGTAACAATATATGCAATGTCCTCGTCGTTGCAATTGAAACTGAACCACATGTTTTGCCTGTCGGACAAGAACGTCCGTCGCGTCGCATCGACCAAGAATTGCATACAATATTTTTTTCTACAATGCCAAAAGGGATCACAATAATAAGTCAAGAAGTGACTGTGTAAAGCACGCTGACAACTCTTGCATACAAAAACAGGTGAAGTTCTACTCGTCTCTCCTTCTCATTCTTGTATAATCATGACTACGATAATTTGACAGATAAGCCTTTGTGCTCTTAGGTGTAGGTTATCATTGAAGACAATCACGTATGATCATAATATCACCTTTTTTTATCCAAAGAAGAAATTATGCCAACTCATATCTCCATTGATCACAAAAGACGATGCGAACGATCCCGAAATCACTTGAAGAATGAATCCTATTCAAAAATTCACTTTTGACACTGCACTTTGTGAGATTACTATAGTAGGCAAGAAATCTTGAGTTTCTTGTCTACACACGAATCTTTTCAATTTAAATGCTCTATTCCAGGAACGAATCACGAATTATGACACAATCACTTAAACACTATGAAACTGCCGAACCGGCAGGGATGAGATGAAGATTTGCATGCAGTTTGAGGATTTAAAAATCAATACAATACGCGTATTCTTGTGTTTTGGAAATTTTAGTTTTAATCTTTGAATGTTGACATTCACTTTCAGTTACACTTTACACTTTCTTTCGTTAAACCGATGCACACGCAAAACAATAAATTAAGTACTATGAAACCACTAGGATAATACTAAACTTTGAAATGTGGGAATTTCATTGTCGTCTTCTTGGAGAAATAGACATTTTTATGAAGAAGAAGAAGCCGTAGGGAAGACAACGAAGACAAAAAGATGTGAAAAGGCTTTATTAAAAGCCTGTCTGAAAAACTCGAAGTGAGAAGCTGCACTCATTATCAAGGTCTATCAATCTCTATGGCTTATTTTTTTAGAGTTGCTCCTCAAAGATGAGACGAGAGCAGTTGGACACAATTTCCACTCCATAAATTAGCCGGCTGGACTGATTCAGTCACTTTAAGGGCTCGACCCTTCCACTTTACTCCCAAGATAAAAATCCAAGTGTGTATTTCTTTCCAGGGTGAAGTTTAATGTACCACGCCTGTCCTCCCAGAGCGAAGACACCAGAACACGAACACCTTTTCGTCTCTTTTTTAGTTTTGTATATGAGTCCCTTCTTCCGAAACTAAAGGACAATCCAAACAACAAACGCAGAGGAGAGATGAGATTCGAGAGCGTCTCTGCGTGACATGTGCTCTGGTCAGGACTGACACAACAACTAAACTCACCTAGTCACTCTCAACAGAATGTAAAGGGACGAAGAGAGAGAAACGATGAAACCCAGTCGTTCATCCTGGTGCTGTTTGTTGGGTTTGAGTTTTCAAGTCCCATCCTATGTTATACGTTTGGATGTGTTACCAGCACCTGTTTCACACACCACAGAAGAATTTCCCTTCTTACCTATACTTGCGTATCCTACAGTACTTGAGGAAAGGTACGAAACTACGGACACACAACATTCGGGAGAATCCTTAACTCAAACAAGGTAACAAAGTCGAAGACGAAGATGGACCAAGATGCATAAAGAAAAACGTATATAATACATGAAGCAATACTTTAAAATGCATCTTCGTCTTTTCCTTCATTCCTATATGAGTGCTTCAGTGTGCCTTCGGCTTTTAAACCCTGTTCGGGCTCCTGAGTGCAACTGCAACCTGCTATGCAACATCCTTATTTGCCTCTCTTTGACTCTGATGAGACTTGGGAAGAAGACCAAAAGATTGTGAAGTTAAACTCTTTTGGTAGTAGAGCATCTTTAGGACGGCTGCTGCTGCGACTCGGTGCGCCCTCGAGGAATGCGTGACGGAGAGCCTTTTTGTCCGGGGACAATAGATTTATCGTGACTCAGGCGAAAATCTTTTAGACTAAAGTCCTAAACACAACACATCTTCTCTCGGATGTGAATGTGTGTGACCATCACATGTAATGTAGCCAGACGATGTTGTCCAAGTGTAAGCAAAGACATGACTTTACGCCTTTTTCCTTCGGATGCAGCAATATGCATCATTTCTATTCTTCCTCTCAGTGATTTGAGATTTTATACCATTATCATTCCATATTTCTCCACGAGTTCAATTCTCGTCGTGTCCAACGCATCTTGTTCTTCTTGAGCCTGTGATGCATTTTTTTTCACACCATTCACAATTCACACTGACGAACAATTGCGTCTCATCTTCCCATTCAATCCTTCCACTTGCTTGTCTTCCTCATCGTCATTTCACCCATATGAGACTTACACAAAGTAAATAGGAATACTACACACAACAGGAAAAGAAAGATTTCTTCAAAAAGAAAATTTCTTATAAACCGTCAGAAGAGAATGTCATTGCCACTTTTGAATACAATACAATGAATATAAATAAAAGCAGCATGATCTTCTATTTTTCCACAGTCCACGGCACAGTTTTCAGAGGAAAAAAAATAAATGCTTCGTTGTCTTTTTTTCCAACTATGCAAACAACCAAATTATCATTCCAAAATGTTCAGAGAAAAACTCTCATAAGGGTTGTAAACTGTGAAGTCATGTCTCTTCCATTGCTTTTCCCTTGTTACAAGTGCAATTGGGAAAAGTTTTCAAGATGTTTCTGTCTCCACTTTTGAAGTGGCACTTGGACTATGTAAAGTAGTTTGCATGTATCTTCTTCTCCCATCGCCTTATTTACAGATTAACTTCATTGAGCTTTCCAGCTAGTGGTCGCATTAAAAGGGATAATTTGGAGAAAAATCTCCTCATGCTGCGTTTTACATTTGCATTTCCATTTGATTGTTACGGATCAACTTTCAAGACTTCCAATCCAAACACTATACAATTTATTCGGTAGACACCGACGGAAAGGTTTTGCTAAAGCGCCCATTCCAGAAAAAAAAACTCTGGATCGTCTCGTCGAATTGTGAATCATTTCATTGCATTGGCCCAAAAACAAGTGGAGATGCAGAAGAAGACGCAAGTAGTGAAGCGAGAATGAAAGAAGTCTTGGAGGCATGGCAAGAATGGAACGAAATGGAATAGATTGACTGCCTCAATACATAAATCCACTTTTTTTTTACCGCTCTCGTTGTTTGGTTGTTTCACCCACCACTGACTTTATTAGTATGCAGGGTTCGGAAGGCACTCATCTCCTTTCCATCGCCTCACTACTCCTCTTTCCATTAAGAGCCGAATCACCTTCGCCTTTCTTTTCCAGTGGGCTTTAAAACAAAAATCTGGAGCCATAACTGAAACATAATGTAGATCCTATAATGACTATACCGCACACACAGTCAAGGCATCCGCATCTTTCTCATCATCATCAGCACCACCGGCAACTTCAGTAGTAGAGTAAAGTAAGAAGTAGAGTAAAAAAAGCATCTCAGGAACCAAACTCTAGAAACTTGGTAAGAAAAAAAAGAGAACTGAAACAAGACTGTTTGGGAGCAAGCAGAAGCAGAAATCCTCCCGTATCAAAAGTCTTCTTCACCTACCATAAATTGTGGATCGGAAACTCTTTTTTCTACCTCCCCAATGCGCTCAATTTTTAAAGTGCTCAAAAAATCTCGAGTTTTACCTCCCTGTAAAAGTAAAACTACCGAAAATGTTACGTTTTATACTGAAACACAATGTCTATCCAATAAGTAAGACTTGCTTTAAAAACCCTTTTTAGTATATATAACCCATAGGGTTTATTCTTTCTCTCGTGCTCCAGTAGTGGAGCACTTGATTCCAAAATATTATAATAAAAATACACGCAGTAGAAACTGCTCAAGGGTGTGTGGAAGGTGCGCTGGAAGACGGAGCGCTTCTTCAGTGGACCAAATCGAGTTTTTGTCATGAAAGAAACTCTCATCTCATCTCACTTAAAGCAATATAAAAGACCTATGTGCACTTGCACTCTCAACTTTGGTTTTTTATACTATACCAGTCAGTGTATATATAAAAAGAAGAGGAAACGTTACTATAATGTAATCATATTCACATTTACCACTGCAACAACACAACAGCACTCGAGTGAATATTAGGCTTACACAGCTTTTTTGAGATCCGTGAATTATCGTACGACTTGAAGCAAAAAGTGATCTTGAAGAGTAGGGAAAAATGGTTTACTGAGCATGTAGCTTAGCTTCATTTCTCCAGGTTTTTCGATACGTAACGTATATACACACCGCAGAAAGTAAAGTGGCCTCGTGTAATCTGTCGAGGATAGAAATTTAATTTTGGGTGTGCTACCAGAATAATTTCCACGTTGAATCCCTTCCAGGCGTAATATTCATCCACATCCAGATTATTATGGAAGAAATACGACATCAAATCACCTCCAAGCATCAAAAACCAACTGCAGCAGGAGCAAAACTTATCACAAACTACCATTTCCCATAGTCAAAATCCACAAGCCACAAACATGAATGTATATGGAATAAACAAAACTGGATTTGGGAAAATGAAGTCTCCTAAACTACTCAAGTAGTACATTTTGAAGTGCTCTCTTCCATAATCGTGTAAAGAGAAATCCATCAACTTTCCACACACGAGAGCGGAGAGCACAAGTTTCACACATAACACGGTCCACGCATTAGCACCGTGCTGAGGACTAATTTTGACGTTCGTTTGGCCGAGAAAAGCCTTCAAGGTTTTACTAGAGTTTAATGCGGTTTGGTTTGGCTTGGCTTCGAGGTGTGTTGCATTATCCACACGCTTATTCTATTATTTGCCTTATTTTGTGTATAGTCCGTAGAATTTGAACCACGCTAATTTCCACTGTGATAAATAACAATCGACACACAAATCGCATTAAAACCAAATTACCCTTTTGCTCTCATCTTTCTCTCTTTTGTTCCCTGAGGCCCTAGGTCAACTCAATTCCAAAACACACTTTCTACTAAATATAGTACCTTTTGACTATGAATGATATAGTCAAACATATTAAGTTTGTGTGCGCACCTGACCTAACTCGAACATTGAACAATGACGTTACGGCTATCATTGAACTTTAGCAATTATCCAGAATACAAGATTCTTTCAAACTCATTCCAGAAAGACAAGAGTGAAACCTTAGAACCCAAATTAATTTCAAATTAAGAAAAGCCTGAATATTAAAATCCTCGCGTGTTCACATCTATTCACAATTAAACCAGTTCCCCTCAGGCTGGTCAACCTTGCCATGATCTTTCGCCTAAGGAACACAAAAAAAACGAATAGGTAGTTTTCTTTATATGGGATTTAGCATGTGAGGGTTTTATCTGCTTGGATGCCTAAGGTGAGCACCGAAGGTCAATTAAATGTAATGATTTTTCGGTAGACAAGTCAGGAGGAATGAAATTACAAGCAGCTCCTGCTCCCTCCGTCCATCACAACTTGTTGGCCTTTTCCCTTGATTGCTATTGTAATTGGAATAATTCCAAGAGGTGCTCTGCAATGAGCATCAAATGAACGGAAGGATGAGCCATGAAATGGAAAATGGAACTGTGTTCCAAAGCTATAAACGAGAAGTAAAATGATAGAGTCGCAGTCATAACAATCAGTCAAAAAATCAGTCATGAACAGGACATAAAATTTCTGTTTGGAAACATAGGGCAGGGCGAGAGAGAAGACTCAGGAAAAGTTATGGGTCAAATGAGTCGTGCATGACATAGAAAAGACAAAGTCACCAAAAGTTAATGACTATGATCAAATCCCCGTTTTCCCAAGAAACACTTTGGGCATCTGCCTCATTCTCTCCAGGAGATGAAGGAAGAGAGCAGTTTAGAATCTGAAGGGAAACCGCCTTTCTCAGGTGCGACTTTTGGACGTACGACGACGTCTCTCCCGACACAAGGGATGTTGTTTGGAACGGCGGTCTAAACATAAGAAGAAAGAGAGAAAAAAAGCCAAAATCCCATTTATTTATTTCATCGTCATCCGTCGTCGTGGTCGAGGCGCGAGAGGAACAGAGTCGACTGAAAATTATAGTGCGGGACACCCAGACACAGAAGGACCTTTTTACGAGTCTTCTAAATTGCTTGGTGATTTCGTCTTTCCATCTGGGCTCTCCACATCCCATACGACCCACAAAATCCAACACGGAGTAAAACTTCTCTCCCACACCAAAACCAAACCAATTTCCCATCCTCATGTTATGTCATCATTTCTTCTTCCAGAGCAAACTGAGTCGAGCATTTTATTCCTTCTCTTTTTCGTGTTTACTATTTTTTTTCTCTACGTCCCCCTTTTGCCATGTTGTTGCAATGTTGTAAACCTGCACCTTGCGATGACGACACCGATGCAAGTGCATTCCTCCATCCCCATTTTTTTTAGTTGCTCATCCTGCGTACAAGTTGAGAAAGAAGAGTGCTACACACGGAAAGAAGTAACATGGAAAATGTCCCCATTGGTTCAGTACTTTAGGTAATTCGGTGTATATTCTTCCTACCCTTTTTTCTCTTGTTTCCTTCTCAGCCTAGAGCATTATTATTATTACACGCTGCTCAAAAATCAATAACAACTTCTCACCCTTTTTGGACATGAAGGGCAAACATGTGGTGTCCTCACGGAAACTTCAGTGGAGGTAACAATCAGACGACAACAGTCCAGCCCATATGCCTGCCCACACACTAAAGACACAAAGTAACGAATGCCAGGTTTAATGGACCTCAAGAGCGTTTTCCCTCTAAACAACAGCATGACACAGACAAAAATCTGAGAAGAAACAATCATTGCTTAGGACATGCGGAGAAAATGACGCCTTATGGCTTTCTAGCTTCATATTCCACCCTGATGATGATGAGGCAAAGAGCAGACTCATCTTTCGCAGAGCAGACGTCCCAACGTCTAAACCACAACAACAGCATCATTACTCAAAAATTATTTTTTAGTGGAAAACATTGCGTAGTCTGGCTTCATCAGGCAAGTATCAAGAGGAAAAAAGTCAGTGAGAAGTATACATTTGGTTTGGAAATTTATCCGAAACAAAAAAAGAGTCGACTCATCTCCTTGAGAAAAGACAAAGATTTCTGGGTATATTTACCCAAAAACGTAGCAAAAGGGAAAAATGGCTAGTTGTACGGTTGTACCCCGAAGCCCACATTTCCTTCCGCCAATTACAATTTTTCTTGTTTTGTGGCAGTAGGTTTGTTGTAAGGCTCTAAATGTGCCGTAAAGCACATGTGTTTGGTCACGTTAAGGATTCTTTTGTTCGAC
>JABASF010001527.1:0-21314 GCA_019776145.1 Harlomillsia oculata | reverse complement strand
ATCGTTTTCCGCCAAGTAATGGCAACTGGCAACCGGAAGTTCCTTAGGATTAGTCACTTTCGCTGCATATTCGTCAGCAGTTTCAGGGGGTATCAAAAGTCTTTCAACGCATTCTCAGAAGTCTTATCAAGTGATCTTCCATTCTACGCTGATAATAAAGAGCACTACAATTACAATCTACAATCACCTATCTTTTGGATGTATGCACATATGCATTGCTTAAACTTAATTAATTAGTTATGTATCAATCCTTTGCCTACAACTAAATGAAAACCTAGCAATTTAAGCTGTTGGAAAGACCCGAATTGAAAAGCGGAAACATGGATCGCTATGACGCACTGGGAAAGTTCTACAAAAGGAGATACACACTCGAGTTTTCCTTACTTTAGGCAAATTAGGTTGATAAAATTAGTTATCACAACATGTATGATGTGTGCTTTTGACAATGGGCTTGATTCTCACGTCATCCATCATACAACGTGAACGTGGATCTCGTTTGCTTGTTAGTAAATTGTCACACGAGAATTGTGATAATTTTGCTGGAGATATCAATTAAAAGTGATGCGACTTGTACCAAAGATCAAACCAAGCTTAGTACTATTAAAGTGTTGTCAACAATATTTGTAACGAAATATACGGATTTTTCTTCACTCATAATGTAGTAACTACCAAATCGTATTCCAAATGGTTGAAGACTCTTCCTGGACTTTTGACACATGACAATTTGAGTTGCTCTCCATGCCATTGAGATGGAACTGGAGTATCTTAAAATCTTGGAAGTAAGTTGTTGAAAAGCGACGTAAGCAATGACACTGGTCCCTACGAGAAACCCAAACATGGTAGTTGTCATGAGTGGTAACACGTTTCCGAATCGCAACAATGTTACGTTGCACAATACAGAGATCGCCGTTACTCCGACGAGCAGAAGGCAATTCATGTTACTCAAATACTCGTTCACGATTTTGGTGACTATACTAAGCTTGTGGAACCATAAGTGAACATCTGGAATCTGGTCCAGATTATCTGCTAAAGTTTTCATTGTTGAATTCAGTGAAAACATAATAACGATCAAAGTATAAGTAAAGAACCACATTGAAAGTGCGGTCCAGAAGATATGAAATATGTCCAGGACCATTGTGAGCAGAAGAGAAATGTTGAAGAACGACTGATCTAAAACCAAGGATGACAAGAAAATCGGCCAATCTGGATTGCGAATTATCAAAAGAACGTATCCGAATGGACCCAACACAATACAACAATTGAATAAATGAATTGTGAACATTTTCCCAAAATCGCAGTGCATGAATAGTTTAACTGGATTTATGAGTCTACTTTTATCTTGCCTAAACGTGCCGTTACTTTCATCTACTGGAAGTGGAACGCTGGACAAAAGTTGGGACCAACCGTAAATCAATTCACGTCTCTTGATTGTAATGGTTGTTTTCATGCACAAGATGAAAAAGAACTCAATTATTGCAATTAAATGACAACAAAGTGCTTCCGAAATTCCAAAATTCCTGTAGCACAATGGAAGTCTGGATGAAATGAATACTAAATAGCATATGTCACTACAAATTGCAATATGCGATCGAATTCTCTTAAGAATGGACTTTTGTAAACGAAATTCAACACAATAATCGGATTCTAGGCAAATGTCCACGGGGACACCTGAGATTCTGAATAGGTGAAAAGTGAAAAAACAGATTACATAACTTAGTCTTTGATAAAATTGCAGAATTTGAGACTGTAATGTCGACAAATTGAATTGCTCTGTAAACGTTTTAAGAAATCTTAAGGACTTCATCCTTAAATTCGAAAAATCAAAATGCGTATTCAAACTTCAAATTCAAATGTTCAAGTTCTGTTCTAACCCTGGGGACGTGTACTGAATAGCTACATTTTTTATACCATCGCTTTATTTTCTCGCACGGGTATTTTATCTGATTCTCCGTATTTTTCACAGGTCCGTGCGGGTGCGTTCCGCGAATTTCATGTAAAATGATTGCAAGATTGGCAACGACATGAATGTTGATAGAATATTGCGAATTTTTAAGTTCAACTGGATTTCTTATATACGTTTTTATAGTCCTTGAACAGGGACTCGCCTTGAGGACAATGCCACTGACACATTAATTTCTGGAGACTTCCTCAGTCCGTTCCAGAACCGAAACTAGGAAAAATGTTAATCGCTGAGAATGAAGGGCAGCAAATTCGGTTGATCTTTGTCACAACTTGTATGCTTTTGACAATGGGCTTGATCCTCACGTCACCCCTCACACAACGTGCATCTCATTTGTTTGTTAGTAAATTGCCACATGAAAACGACGATCAAAATGTCAAAATCCCATTAAATCTTTCAATTTTTCATTTGTATATTTGTATTGTATTTGGTTTTTAAGGACGCCAATGGAACAGCTTCGATAGGTATGAAAAGAATTGATTTCGCCAAATACAATTTGAATCCGGAAAATGCGACAGAAGCTCAGATGGAAGAGGTGAACGTGAAAGTTAAAAACGATTAGATTCTATGAATATTTTTGGCACGGTTATGAATAAGATGAACTAAGGGTTTCGTTTTCAGTTGTTCTCCAAACATGGGAAGGAGATTATTAAAAGCTGGAGGTCAAAGTTGAATTGGCAGATCACCTGTTTAGGGGTGAGTGTTGGATCTTGTCTACTCATTGCTTTGACTCTTGCACGAACCTTCTTGATGACGACCCATAAACATAAGGTCAAGGTCATCATGAGTTACACTTGCAGTGAGATGATAAACCATCTCAGGAGTGAAAAGAAAGAACTGGCTACAATGATTCTGGTTTCTTTTGTGCTCATGACACACCTTCATCTTTGGATTAATTAGTGAGAGACATAAACTGTAATTACATACAATTTACAATGCTTTTGAATTTATTATGCATACTAATAATCACTACAATTTTTGACAGTTTGGACGAAATGGAAAAGCAAAAGAAGGAATTCCAACCCATGATTTTCTGTTTGTGCACGTACTTCTTCGTTTTCGTCATTACCACCTTTGCATGCATATATTTACAGGTTTTTGAGATGACAAATCAAAAACGTGATCGTCCGAGAAAGTTCGCGTTGTTTGAAGAGAAAACGACACAAAATTGGTCAAATATTGACTTTATTATAAATTCAACTCACAGAGTAATTCTAAACGTTTAGTGAAGTTTAAGCTGTCCAAATCGACCTGCAAGTAGCAATGTCACAGTGCACTCCAAAATGAATTTGTAAATATGAAGGACAGTGGACCTTTTGACACAATACCAACTTCCCACCATGACTTGTAAAGGTCGAAAAGATTTCATCGTTTTCCTACTGAATTGCAATCCCGACCCGCTCCAAGACCGAAGAAGGGTCACAGAAGACGAATTGACCTGTCCCATTTTCCTGTACGTCGATTTACAGCACAAGATAGAAATTCCAGAAAGGAATGCGAATCGAACTCGCTGAGCTCCTTCCAAAGAAATGGCTCCTAGTGCCGACGTAAAGGCTAACATGATCCCAAAGATTGTGTAATCCAGAAGAATTCCTTTCTGGAAACAGTGTTTGAATTCATTGTTGAGTACTTGGAGTTGACGGTAAATTTGAATAAGGGCCAACTTCGTTCGGCTATGTGGTACTCCGTACTTTTTGCAGTAGCTGATTACATGTCGAAATCTGTAAAATTAAAAACATAATGTAGGAATTGACAATTAGTGATTGTCTACTTTGGGTGTCCAAGGTTCTCCATGTTTTTTCTTACTGAGCCCTCCGTAGCATATTGACCAGAAACCAAGAGTAAATCTGGAAGATGTGGAGATAAAACATGACTGTGAACCAGGCCATCATGACGCTCACAATGTGAAACACTGTGAGTGTCCATCGGATCTTGGTCACGGAAGGGTCATGAGGATTTTCCAGTAGTGACGTAATTAAATACTTTTCCTGTGGATGTTTCACCACTCTGGCAATATTTTGGACCCAATTCATCAAAGCCACGAACCAAAAAGTCCCAAGTGTGACGGAACACCCTTTCGTGTAGATTTCCCGGTTGAGACGAAGAAAAGCGATACCTGCTCAACAATTCGTTACCTGATGAAAATCATAGGCACATGACTCAGAATCAGAATTAATGAACAATCAGATTTTGGGTACCATGTAATCGATCGAATATGGTCAAGCATTCCTTCAAAAACACGGGAATGTCTCTCCATCTAAAATATGAATGGAAGGTGAAAGTTTGCATGCAGAGAAAGGTGAGTTGCCTCGTAATCAAATGAATCTGGAGATAAAAGGATCCTCCAGTACTCACAACTTGGAAGAGTCGAATCCCTAAGAATAACTGGTACAATGCAAACAGCGTAAAACGGAGAATACACAATACAAACATGACCTTGCTTTTAACCAGCGTCACTCCGGGTCGGTTCGGATCCGTTTTATCCCACCGAATTGGTGCTCCAGCACTCCAAAACATCATAGTAACAGCAATCCGAAAGAAACCAAGGCTTCTTTTCAGAATATTCACTTTGTCCGCCACGTCTTGTTGAATTGCCGAATTTTCGCTACCAAGTCCAGTAGTAGCGTGATCTGGAATTAATATAGCAGTGGAACGAACTACCGCAGATACTGTTTGAAAATCAAAATTTCCCATTTTATTCTTTTATTGTACACGTACACGTAATCTTTGAAAACTTTCGTGCAAGCTCCTATCAATTCGCATAATGAAATCATAGAGAATACTTTATTGTCATTTTATATAATGTGCTAAAATTCTGACGTGTAATAACGCCGCTTTTTTGGGCGTTGAAAGTCGGGACGAGTTAACGAAAAATATTTTAAATAATCAGATAGGCTTTTCTGCTAACGATGAATAAAAAACACAAGGTTCATCTCACATGATTCATATGAAGTCGGTTCATAAGTTTTATAAGGTTTCTTCATTTGATATAAGATTATTGATCTGCATGCAAAATACAGTGGTTTTTTCGTAACTTTTTGCTCATTTTTCATCGGCTAGGTTAGCACTTAGCAGTTAGCATTAGTATCAATAATGCAATGTATTTCTCCACTATTCATCCATATATCCTTGAATCGAAGGATTCATCATGAAAAATGCAAAGTCGTGATTTTGTTATTTTTTGAATTGAAGTTTTATTACTCGATCAATAAAAAATCAATACCAATGGATACAATTTTAAAATACGTTTTCATATTCATTGAACAATAAGCAATAGGTACTTGTATTGTATGACATGATAAGCAAGGTCCTTGTAACCTTTGACTTTTTAGACAAGATCAATGGGGTCCATTGTGTTCAGAAGGGATACACTCGCACCTCTGGACGTTGGACCGGTATTAACCGACGAGTACTCTGCCCAAGTACCCCTCACAACCATCGACGACCCGCCACGACTCCGGGGTTGCACATTGGTCACCGTCACGTCGTCAACAGTAGTGTCACCCTTGGATTTGAAAAACTTGGGAATTGGAATTTTAAGATTCTTTAAAAACCCAAATATTGGCATTTCTGAAGTTGAAAATATAATCAGCAAAACAACACACTAAAACAAAAGGCACATAATTTGCAAACCTCTCACAATTTATTAGCACACTCACAAACGAACGGAGACTCAAATGTGAATTGATTAGGATCGTAGGTAATGGTCATACTTTCAGTTGGCGAATGTCCTGAATATTGTATTTTCGTATAAAATAAACCTTTTAGCTCTGCAGTTGATTTGTTTGAACGTCATCATGATTAAATCATGGGCATTTCAACTGGATAAAGTCGGAAAGCACGGAGGGAAACCGGTGAATTTGACCATTTTATTTGGAATGGGTGGAATGATGAAATCGTTCATTCATTTATGTTTCATTATGCGTTTGTCGACGAAAATCGATTTTGCAAAACGTAAAATCAATGCGAAAACAATATAAACCCATACGATTTCTCATAAAAGACGGGTATCTTACGCTCTCCCTTGTTAAACGTCACTGAATTATATTTATGACTACAGATTATTATATTAAATGAATTATTGGCCAAAGTTCTCCGGCACATACGGGCACATACAATAACATACAACAAGATACAAGAACGTCGGAATTTTTGGCATATTTAAATTGTCATGGAATATTAATGACTACAGATTGCAAACTATTATGTAGTCGTCTAGATCATCAAGTTGAAGTCTAATAGAATAATGCTTTTTAGTTCGGTGCAACCGTGCACAGTAGAAGAAATTCCAGCGCGACATGGGATTCAATTCTTCCAGGAAACAAAAGGAATGCACTCATGGGTGTATTCCAAACCCGAACAAAATATGGATTGCTGAGAACAAAGGTCAGCAATTTCGGTTGACCTTCGTCATAACTTGCATGCTGGTAACAATGGCTTTCATTCTCTCACCGCCCATCCGAGAACGGATTTCCCTCATGGTTGGTTCCTCTTACAGAAAAACAAAAATAATGTTTTGAAACTTGAAAGTGGAATTCATAATCAACGTGTTTTTTAAAGTATCCGGAGAATGGAGACTTCAATATTGATGTGGCTGAAGCGGGATTACTATTGCACCGCTTTTACTCGGATTTGAAAACTATGACAGCCGATGAACTGAAAAGTGTGGGTGAAAGTTTCATTCTAAATGTAGCTTTTTCATATAGAATTCTAAAATCGGAGTGTTTCACTTTCAGTCATTTTCCGAACAAGTGGATAAATTGATTCAAAATCGGAAATCAACGCTAGCATCACAGGGAGACTGCTTGTTATTGTGCTTAGGATCTTGTGTCATCATTGCATGGGTTGTTGCAAAGATGTCATTTTTAGGATCAATTGAATGCGCACATCAGGTCAAGATCACCAAATACACATACAGTGAAATGCTGTACCACCTGTTCAGTCATAAGAAAGAGACAGTTACTATGATTCTGATTTATTTTGTGCACATGAGTCACTTTCACTTTTGGATTAATCAGTGAGACACTGCAATTTTCGAAATGCTATAATACTTTTTATTATACATCATAATATATTATTTTAAATTAATTACAATTTGATAGTCTTGATGAAATGGAAAAAGAAAAGAAGAACGAATACGGGTCGATTTCATTTTGTCTTTGTACTGTTGTCTTCATGCTCGCGATTGTCAACTTTGTGCGCATTTATAAGCGTAATGAGCAACCTGATCCTCNGCATTTATAAGCGTAATGAGCAACCTGATCCTCCGAAGACGCCGGAGCTTATCGGTCCTTATGAAAACTTCGGGCTTTTTGATGTGAAAGCTTCACGAAATGAGGATGCTCTGATCGGATTCCTTGTTTGGTTGACAATAATTTCCCTCGTGGGTTTTGCACACCTCCAGTGTACGTGGTTTCACCTCTTTTAACTTTTAAGAACTTTATTGTAAAAAAATGTATGTTCTCAACTTTCCCCGTATTAATCTTTCATAAACATTTGCAGCAGTTTCAGTGGATTCCTCGGGATGGCTTTATGGGACTCAAGTGTGTGCAATCGGATTGGGAATCTCCTTATGGTCCTTTGTGCTCGATGTCATGAAATTTAAATCCGTCCGTGATATATAGTAGTTAACTTTGGAAAATGATTTAATTAAAGTTCGGTCATCGTTTTGTTGACTAATGAAATGAGCATTATATTTTGTTAACGTTTTACACTCGTACAATAAAAAATGTGTTTCTACAATGCTAAAAAAGCCTCTGCCTGATTCTTTAATTGCTGGACCAGTAACTCATCTTCCTGTAGTGAGACCCAACGCATCTTTGGACCTTGTTTTCTATCTTGAAGGGTTAAGCATAAAATGCAATTCAACACACGCAGTCCGCCTACGCCCTTCACGAGAGAAGACCATCTCCACAAAGACATCTCGGTTACTTGCACTTCCTCGAGTTCGTGGATCGCATTCCCATTGGTGACATTAAAATCACAATGGGACATGCTTGTCAGACGACACTTTTCAACAGGAACAGTAAAAGTAAATAAACAATGCGGACAAGAGACACAAAAGAGGCAGTTTAAAAAAATTCCATACATGAAAATGGGGGAAAGAGTCCAAACTTGTTCGTGAACGTGACTGGAGGTGGGTTTGTCGACAAGGTCACTTACCCGCCATGCTGTTACAGTCATTACAGCGGCATGCTCATCTTTGATCTTGGGAAGTTGACACGGACAAGACAGTCTGCTGTGAAGAAGGAAATCAGCACCCATACAATGTGTTAAAATATGATTTCATGCATTTTTGGTATGCAAACTCCTGCAGCGTCCTTGATTGCAAGCAGTGAAGCAAACACTGCCAAAAAGACGTGGCATCTTACTAGACACCATTTATCAATTTTGGACAGCACCGTATTCCCACTCTAATATGAACTGTTGAAGGCGTTTTTTTGATTCAGATGATGAGAAAAAAAAGTCGGGCTTGTAGGAGTATGTGGAAGCATTTGTGCAAATTCGGCGGTATGGGCTGGGCCACGTATCCACCAAATGTGGCAGTGAAGCACACACAAAAAACATCTCCGAGTGTGTGTGTGTGTGTGTGTTTGTGTATATTTCTTCTATTACATTATTGTTGGGTGTGAGTGTCTTCTGTCTTCATGTGTGTACGTGAATACGCATTTTGTATGCTCAGACGATGATGATGGTTTGTGTGTCTTGAGAATCTCAAGAGTTTTAATACGAGTTTGGCTTTTGGCTTGTTTGGCATGGCACGAGTGCTGCGCGAAGGCGTTCTGCCAAGAATAAGAATACAAGACTCGAAAGATTGAATATACGCAACTGTCGCACCTGTTCTCAGCATCTTTGAAGATCAGAATCTCAAGTGCAAGTGCCCAGTTTGTCTCAACACCTTAAGACTCATGCTTGCAGGCCTGGTGGTCCGCATGCAAAAATGCATCCGGGAAGCTGGAAGCAGGTATAATTCTTTCGTCCGTTTTCCTGGACATTTTTCAAAAAACGTTTCTTTATAATATTGTCATTGTACTACCTAAGTATTGTTTTCCATTTTTACAGCTCGCTGGAGCACTGACTGTGGGTTTAGGATTTTTAATGCAAATTACATTCAAGCAATATGTGGAGGAAACAGTTCCAAGGGACAGAAGCGTGAGTTTTGATTAAAGTAATGCCCTTTGAATTGTCCCATGCTTCCCAGCTTATTAAATTGTTATCTATTTCATAAAGGTCACGAGCAAATACACAACCCATTATGGATTGTTCCATTTGACTGATTTGGTTCTGACTGCGGTCTTCGGAGCGGTTTTGGTTCACTCAATTGGGAGAAAGCGAACGGTTTTGGTTACAACGCCATTTTTTCTATTGAGTAAAACATTTTCTCATTTAGGCTTTATTAATTTAAATAAAAGCTTGGAAGTGTTATGGGTACGAAAAAGTCTCCATGTCTCCGTCTCCACGAAAAAGTCTCCGAAGTCCTTTCCTATCCTAGTCGTAGTCCTAACTGGCCTAACTCCTAATTCTAATGTCTATGTCCTTGTCCTATCGTATATATATATCGTATAATCGTATTTACTTTTGATTACTTTTGATTGAATTTCATAGCCTGGTTTCTATTTGTCAAACCTACTTCCGGTTGGATTGCCATTGCCTGCGAGGGAATCACAAATGTATGTCATACGACTGGACACCTCGCTTTGATCATGTACATGGTGGAAATTGGACAAGCGGAGAAAAGAGGAATGTTTTTCCTACTCGCATTGTTGTTTCCTTCGATTGTAGAAACAATCTGTCAAATGGTACTGGAATGGTTGGATTTCCCATCTTTCGACAGAGTGTACACAGCGACAGTGCTGGCAGTAATCTTTTGGCTCATACTCTTTTCGTTACCCGAATCCCCGCGTTGGTTACGTAATAGAGGTAAGATTTCCGAAGCTGAAGATGCTCTTGATTTCTACCGAGGCACGGATGTTCGTCAAGTCCATACGGAAATGGAGGAAATGAGAATGGCTCATTATTCATGGAAGGATTCGGGAAATGTGTTCCTCTCCAGGAGGTTTTGGACCCCGCTCTTTGTCACCATAATGTTCATATCCGTAGGCGTCCTGGACGGATCACTCACCGACATTTCCATGACCTACTATGGAATCCGAGCTACAAGGCTCACCTTCACTTTTGCAAAAACAAGCGGTCTCATCGTCGCTTTGCTCTTGACCGTTCAATTCGGCCGGAAGATCGTTTTCATCCTTGGCAAAATCTTGATGATCATCCCATTAGCCGTCTTGGCCATCATGAAGCTCACCGGTCACCCCAATGACCTGACCCTTTCTCAAAACCTCTCCTTGGAATCCATGACTTGGACAGAATACTCTCTCATCGCTTGGTACATCACGGCCGCCTCTGCCGTGTTCGGGGTCACAATCCTCTGGATTGTTGAACTTTGGTCAACTCCCATTCGCTGGATGACCTATTTCATGCTCCATACTTTACTCAAACTTCTGGCTTACTTGACCTTCATGCTCGTCGAATATCTACACGATTCCAGTTTTACCTACTCTGCAGACGGAATTGTCCCTTTGGTAGCTGTCGCATGTTCAATTGCATTGCTCCTCCTTGTTTGCGTCGGGAATGTCGAAACTGCCGGTTGGAGTTTAGAAGAAATCCAAGAGGATTACGATACATCAAATTAATTAAAAAATTAACTCTTTCTTTAAACTTATTAGTATATTGATTTTCGAAAATATTTTCTTAAAAACACCGCAGCTAACCATATTTATATATCTCAAATCTCAATGAAATATAATAATTAATAAAAAATCACAATTGAAGTTGAACTTAAGCTAAAACTTACAAAATAACATATCCAAAAAATTCTTTAAAATAAAGGCGTCAAAATAACACATTATCCCAAAACGGTATTTATTCTGTTCGACATTTGTCACATTTTTGTCGACATTGACATTATTGTTTCGTGCTCAAAATTGTCGACACTAAGGTTGAAACACAAACGGCATACGCCCTCTTCCAGGATTCCAGGTCACTATTTCCTCCAGGCATCATTGCGTGATAGTTTTGGTGCGTTGATTAAAGCCGCAGTCACAAGGCACCTTTATAATAGGCCGGAGCTGTATAAATCAAGTGGCTTATATATTAAACTCAAGTAGATTCACATTCACGATTCATTCATATTTTGTCTTTGCTGGTGGTCGGTGTCGTCGTCGTGCCAGAAAGTGACAATTTTATAATTTTTTTGTATACGAAAATTAAATGAACGTGACGTGACCAACGCCTTGGACGCGGTTTTTCATGTCATTCGGCTCCCGTGACTTGATTTTTCGGGAATACAGTGTTGAAAGTTAAATTCGGTGAGTTTGTGGTTTTTGGGAAACTTGTTTATATTTAACGTGGTTTTAAGAGTTTTAACGTGGTTGAGCACATAAATAAATTACGTAATTGTGTTGGACGATAGACGTTCATGGTTCATCAGCTGTTGTGGAAGTGACGTTAACTTGTTTAAGTTTTATTAAAAAATCGACAAGAATGTACATCGTGTATTTGGAGTGTCTTTGGGTGTTGGACATTTGGATTATTTTCAAAAAGTGATTTTTTAAAAAATGTTTGGTATGTTTGTCCAGTAATTTTCGAGTAACAAAATGCCGAGGAAGAAGAGCATTCCAGCTGCGGCGGTGGTTTCGTTGGACGATGTCGTCCCGGAGAAAGAAGACGTAAAGACACCCGTTCCGAGAGGTACTCGGAGAACTTCATCGACAGTGTCATCATCCCAATCCGTTAAAAGTGTAGATAATTCGAAACCGAATGTTAAGTTAACAAAGAAGGAAGTCCTGGGATTGGGGATCAAGAAAGAGAATTTGGTTTGGATCAAATTGAGAAGGAATCTCTGGTGGCCTGCTTATAAAGTATTAAGAGAAGATGATCCGGAATTGTACACGAGTGTTGAAGGAACTGGAGGGTCGGAAGACCATTCGGCTTCGAAAAGACGAAAAAAGAAAGTTGAAGTCATTGTAAAATTTTTCACAGAAAAGATAATGTAAGTTTGAGTTTTTGTAATGTAGTTTTATACCATGTAAGATGTAACGTGTGCTTTAATAATTTAATTTAAATGGACAGGGAAATTGTTAACGAAGGAGAAACTCGGACCGAACCATATGACACGTCCAAACGTGCGGAACTGGTCAACAATAGCTTTGGTGAGTCAACGTCAACATAATGTCGAAGTTGATAACAAGCTGACATTTATTGATATAATCTGCTTGGAACGCGTTTTTAAAATCGACATTTTGTTTTGTAGCTCAATTCACACAAGGAGCCGCTGATTTGGAAAATTATCGGAAGGACCTGGAAATATCCGAAGAGATCTTCGGCCACGATAAATTTTCAGACGAGATCAAGACTATTGTAACGAAATCCTCGGCAGGGGCCGTTACGTCAATTAAGGGGACACCGAAAAAGCCATCATACGCTGACATATTCAAGAAACCGTCCTCTGAACCTTCAACACCTGTCGTAGTCAATAAGAGCCCTAGTGTCGCCGGAAGTCCTTTTAGCTCACCGAAGCGTGGACGTGGAAGAGGTGGATCACGGGGCGGAGCTGTAAAGAGACATTCATTAGTGTCAGCATCCCCAGGAAATGAGGGAAAGCTTTGTTGTACTGAGTGTCCCTTTACTACGGATCGTGTCAATGCTTTGATTTATCATCAAAAAACACATAGCGAAACCCCGTCTTTGCCGTCTACTCCCATTGTGGCGAAACAACTAAAGCCAGTTTCTTCGGAAAAGCGAAAGACGGTAACATTGACTCATTAATTTAACGTTAATGTAAAGTTGAAGGTTCATGATGTGAACCGTTTTGTATTGTGCATTTTAGGAGCCTGACACTCGCGAGCACATAACGTCCCCATCTGTATCAACTCCGACAAGGGGAAGAGGCAGAGGACGAGGAAGAGGACGAGGTCGAGGTCGAGGACGAGGAAGAGGTCGCCCATCAAGTGCGTCAGTTTCATCACCTGAAAAGGATGCAGTAAACACTCCGAAAGCAAATATAATACATTCGGTTGTAGAGTCTATTGCGAACTCCCGTGGTAGAGGACGAGGTGGACGTGGTAGAGGAAGAGGAGGTCGCCGAGGTCGTGGACGGGGTCGAGGTGGTAGTGCTAGTGGTGACGTGGAGTCAAGTGTCAGTGCGTCTGAAATAATAGCAGATTGGGAGAACGAAGGTAGTGACGATGGTGAAGCGGGTGAAACTCATCCCGAAGAAGTACCCAAGAAAAAACCACGGACAACTCAAGAAATCAGTGCTTTGTTTGATACTCTTCTTCAATCCACAACTGCACCAGATATTCCCAAATACGATGACGATACTAAGACGTCTCCGAAGAAAGCGTCCAGTGAAGACGAAGGACATAGCGACATGAAAGATAATACGATGTACCAAAAAGCCAGTGATCAGGCCATGTCAGCGTCTCCAATGCGAAAACAATCACTGGAAGAGTCAAAGGATGAAAATGAACACAAGAAAACGACTGATGCTAAAGTTGATAATGTCAAACCCAAAGACAGGTCTCCAAGAAGGTCTGTTTCTCCGGATCGAAAGGTGACTGTGACTGAATCAGTCAAACCGACGCCCGAAGAGAATCAAAATGTGAAGACCAGAACGCAATCACCATCACCGTCACGGAGATCTCCAGCCAAGGAAAAACCGACGGTTGACAATGAAATTTTGACAGTGACGACAAGACGATCGTCCAAGTCTAAAAGTCCATCTCCTACAAAAACCGAAACAACGACACTGACACCCGAACCCGAGAAGAAGGTTAAAGAAAACGCGTCTAGATCCCCAAGCCCGGCCAAAGCCACAAGTCCTGTTAGACCCGCCAGTCCTGCGAAATCTGTCAGTCCTGCAAAATCCATCAATCCTACTAAACCCGCCAGTCCTGCGAAATCTGCAAGTCCTGCTAAACCCATCAGTCCTACTAAACCCGCCAGTCCTGCGAAATCTGTAAGCCCTGCTAAACCCGTCAGTCCTATTAAGCCCGCGAGTCCTACTAAACCCTCCAGTCCTGCTAAACCACCCGTCAGTCCTGCTAAACCTGTCAGTTCTACTAAAACCGCCACTACTGCTAAAACCCCCATTACTGCTAAACCCGTCACTACTACTAAACCCGTCACTACTGCTAAACTCGTAACTACTACTAAACCCGTCACTACTGCTAAACTCGTAACTACTGACAAAACTGTCGGTCCTGCTAAACCCGTCACTCCGGATAAACATGCCATTCCTGCTAAATCTAGCAGTCCAGCCAAGGAAATACTTCCGGTTGCCGTGAAAAGTTCCCCTTGTCCTCCGCCTGTCCCGACTTCAGTAAATTCAGTAGCTTCGGTGGTCACGACAACGAAACCTGCTCCGAGTACCAGTGTAGCAACTGGTCCGAAATCTGCGTCTGAAATAGTTCTTGCTACAAAGTCTAAACCACAAACCGTTCGTCAACCTGCTAATGTGGTTAAAACTGTGAGACCACCACCTCCAGCTTTTTCTACGATCCCCATCTCAAATCAAGTAATCAAACGACAAGTTAAACGTTAAACTTCCTTTTGTACGGTTAAATTATAAATCAAGATTAAGATATTTTAAAATAATTTTGTGTCCTTTTCTCAGATTCAGAGTCCTGCTGCAGGTGGAAGAATACTGCATCAGTATCGTAATCGGAAGGTTCCGGTGGTTCCCAAGAGCAGTGGAACCAACAGTTTACCAACAGTTGCAACTGTACATCCAATGGTGACCAACGCTGCAGTAGTAGCGTCAACCGCATCATCGAGTGCGAAGAAACCCGTGCTTGCAGTGAAACCAAACCCTCACGACGCTGGCGAGAGTAAGTCCGATATTTCTTGAAGTAATGAAGTAATCTGCTCAATGTGCTCCTACTACAAGAACTAATGAATGAGTAATGACGTAATGAGTATAATGAGTCCATGTTTATTGTAGCTAATCTAGCATCTCCTAACACGAAAGTCGCAGATGGAAATCTTGTGACGGAACAGAATATGGTTGTAACAACAACAGCAGGTGTATCCTCAACTCAAAATAATACATCCGGGGACACAGAGGACGGGAAGTCTACTGCTGCAGGGGAACAAAATGTTTTCCACTTAGTTCCAGTAGAAAACCCTGATGGAACCATCACCTACGTGATGCTCATGGATGAAGATGGTAAAGGTAAATGGATAGGAAGTTACACATCCGGTTTCAACAATTTACGGATATTGGGCGAATGGTCATTTTTTTCGTTTAATTTTAACACAGCTGCGAACTTGACAGCGGGTCAGTTGGCCGATTTGTACACAGACGGGGAAAATTTCCTTTCGAATGTTGTGACGCAGCCTCAAACAGATACCAAAAAGCAGGTTCGAGTTTTGGTGTCAGCGATTGAATTTGAGTTGACGAGTTGAGTCTCAAAATTTGAAATTATTATTTGAACAAATATTTCTAGATTGCTGGAACCAATGCTGTTGAAACGACTGAAGGCTCAGCTGGTCAAGGCCAGTCTTCGGAAAGTACTGTTGCGTCCCAGGTAGGAACAGTCAATGTCGATGCTAACGGATGATGGTGTTAAGTGTTCACTATTTTCAACCAGTGCTAATTAGTAACTTTCTTATTGCCCCAGCAGGAAGCACCCACAGTTTCAGGAGAAAATGTACTTTCCGTTGACAATGTTGGCTTACAATTAGACTCGGAAGGTCAAGTAATGATACAAGGAAACGAGCAGATCGTATATGTGACGGAGGATGGAAACTTTCTTGTTCACGATGAATGGGATGCATTTACTACTATGTTGAATTCCCAATAATTTTAAGCACCTTTTAATTTCAGTTGTATTATAACAACTATAATATGAATTCATAATTCAGTAGATTTAGATAATTTAGATTAGATTTAGATCCTTTAGAGCAAAGTCGTGCATTTATATGAACAAGTGAAGTATTATATATATGTTGTTAAGTTGTATTCGATGATATGGACTGGGAACGAGGATGTCAACTGTAGCAATTAAAAACTAACGTTGTAATCTGTTTACGATGAATTTATAATAATTAATTCAGACTGCCTTACTATTATTGTAATGTACGTGCTTGAGCAATATCAATTAAACGTTGGGAAGTAATAGAGTGTAAGTATTCGACAATACTAGCCTAAACATAAACACTAATAAAATTAATGGCAATTGTTGCGTAGTTGAACTTACTGTTAAAGTGGATGAATTCGTTCCAGACGATGTATAATTTGAAAGGAATGAAAATGAAATATCATGAATAATGTTGATTTTGAATTTGATTAAATGGACTATAATGTAATTACAGTTGTATATTAAAGAATGTGTTTTTACAAGGTGTGTTCAATTTATTTCCGCTTTAACAACTGGTGGTTCATATTTCACTTCAACTTTAAATTCGGCTGCCGAAATCATTTCCGGTTCGGGTTCGACGTCAACGCTTTCTTGAACTTTCACGTGTGTCGCCTCAGTCGTCTTTATTGAGGTTTTAGCAATACGAGCAACTTTAGCACGTCTGAAAATTCGCAAATTGTGAACCTCGATTTCATGAACTTGCCTCAATCCTTGATGTATGAATGATTTTGAGCACTTGCTACATTTGAAAGGTTTCTTTCTTGTATGATAAGTTCGTTCGTGTGCCTTAAGACCAGATCCGGATGCAAATGCTTCACCGCAAACGTCGCAAAGATACGGTTTTTCTCCTGTGTGTGATCTTTCATGAAGGGTCAAATGTGATCTTTTGTAGAAGCGTTTTGGACAATGGGAACAGGCATACGGACGATCATTTCGATGAATTCGTTCATGCTGCGTCAAGTGACCTTTATGACCAAAGGCCTGAGGACAATATGAGCACTTGTGAGGACGTTCTCCAGTGTGTCGACGCATGTGTTTCTTCAGTTCGTATTTGACTGTGTATTTCCGAGGACACATTGTGCAGCAGTGAACCGAAACCGATGATGATGTTGGATTTGGATTGCTTACAATGCCATGTGCTTCTTTTCTATGATTTCTTCGTGCCTTTGAACAATTTGAAATGTGACCGCAAAGCTTACACCTCAATCTCATATTTTGTATGTGCATTTCCATTTCGTGCACAAATCGTTTATCTGGCCTATCGTAACTATTTGGACAGTGAGCACATTTGAAAGACCCTTCTTCGTCACCAGACCGCCAACGACTCTTTTCGCCTTTTTTAATACGTTTTCTTGGCTTATCGGTTGTCGGAGATCTTCGAAAACTAGTACCATGCGCTTCCTTACAGTGATTTCTCTGTTCCTTGGCGCAATTTGAAATGTGTGAGCAAAGCTTACACTTCAATTTCATTTGTTTAATTTCTTCTTCTTTCATAGCGTCTGCTGTCTCACTATCCATATCATTACTTTCTGTTTTCACTCTAATGCCGGAAAAGTCGGAATCTTTATCATCAATGTTCTGAAGAGAAAGTGGACACGGCGAATGCTTCTTCAACATAGCTGCAGTTCCGAATGTTTTAAAACAAATGCGACACTTTGGACGACTTGGCACTTTTTTCTTATTCGGTGTGTACGAAGCGTCAGAATCCGAGCCGTCATCGTCGTTATCACTGTCGTCTTCGGAATCCAATTCCCAATTGTCAGAATCCTCCTTGTCTTCTTCACTTTCATCTTCGTTGTCCTGTGCCCAATCATCATCATCGTCTTCACCACATTGTTTGTTGTCATTGTCATTACCGAGTTCAACATCGCTACTCGTGCCATTTGAAACGTCGTCTCCAGATCTACTGAAAAATAATTTTGTATTAATTGGTGTACGATATGCCTACGAATGTTTAACGTCTTTCCAAATATGTACCTTGTTATGTCATCATCGCCGCTACTTGTACCTGGTTCGGATTCAGCTTCCCCCTTTACCTTTGGAATCACTTCAAACGTGACGTCGGTGGAAACGTCATGGTTTGGTTGTCTAATGCACAATTACAAGTTTTGGTTATTTAAAATGTTCTTTGAATATTTGTAATTTAGCAAACGAGTGATTCTTACGGAATTGTTTTATTTGATTCAGTCTTGATTTCTTCGCCATCCAACAGAGGTTCGTGTTTAATAGCCACGTTGGGGTCATCGTTAATTACGATCCTGCAGTAGGTCTCGAGTATATTATCGTCTTTTTTCACTAAAGTCCCGGAAGGTACGCTGACGTGTTCTTGTTGCGACAACTGAGATCCTTCGAAACCATGTTCCGACACTTTGTGTGCCTTCAACAGCTGAGCGGATTTGAACACTTTCTTACATTCTGAACAAATTATACAAAGTTCCAGTCGAAAAGTGGAAGATGAGGACATTTTGTAAGCAAATGAAAGTTTAACCGTTCGTTAATAAATAATGCTTTGACAGTTATTGGAGAAAGTCTAAAGGTCGCAAGCGAAAGAAACGAATAACGCTCTGCATGCGATAGATAGACTGAGTTCAACGAATTCCCTCTTCAGCTTTTCATATGCAGTTTACATTCATCGATTTGTTCATGCTTTTACTTTCTTTTACATGTATTCAAAATTCAAATGTGTGCTACTATTAAACATGAGATTCATGATTTGAAAAACATTTTATTATGATGAGTATAAATTCAACATTATTTACGAATTAAGCCTTTTTGAACTTCTTTAACACTGATTCTCTTGATTGGAGGACGTCGACAGATAACCAAACCATGAGATTGTTTCTCATGATTGCGACGACTACACTCATGGAAGAATTTCTTTGGACATTGGCAACATACACGGGTCTTTACTTTCGTATGAGCTAATCGTTCATGATCCCGAAGTTGATCGCTGGCAGAAAAGCTGATACCGCAATATGAGCATGTGTAGGGTTTTTCTCCAGTGTGCGTCCTTTCATGAAGGGTCAAATGTGATCTTTTGTAGAATCGTTTTGGACAATGGGTACAGGCAAATGGACGATCGTTACGATGAATTCGTTCATGCTGTGTCAAGTGACCTTTATGGGCAAAAGCCTGAGGACAATATGAGCACTTGTGAGGACGTTCTCCTCTGTGTCGCCTGATGTGATTGTTCAACTCACAGTTCCTTATGAATTTCCGGGGACATATCGAGCAACCGAATGTTGGAACTTGATGTTTCGAATCGGAAGATGCGGGTTGAGATTTGGGCTTTGGACGATTAGGTCCTGATTTGCGATTCGGTTTGTATGAATCGTCGGAATCGTCACTCTCGTCTTCGAAATCCAGTTCCGAATAGTCATCATCGTCTTTTTCCTTCCGGTTTACAGGTCTCGTGACTTGGTGTCTGCTGCTGCCTGATTCCGACTCGTGTTTTCGTGTAGGATTCCTTTTCTTCGTTTGATCTACGCTCTTTGACCTTTGAATTATGTCATCATTGGTTTTCTCCAGAGATAATTTACAAGGTGAATGTTTCTCCAGCAATGCTGCAGTGCCGAATGTTCGAAAGCAAATATAACACTTCGGACGAATACGTATTTCTTTTGAATACGAGTGCGAATCGTCAGATTTGTTTACTTCACTTTCTTCGTTACTTTCTTCGTCACTTTCGTCCGCAGGGTCCACATTCCAGTCTTCGTCACTTTCTTCGTTGCTTTCGTCACTTTCGTCCGCAGGGTCCACATTCCAGTCTTCGTCACTTTCTTCGTTACTTTCTTCGTTACTTTCGTTCACAGAGTCTACACTGCAGTCATCGTCACTATCCTCGCATTTTTCTTTGTATCTCAAAGTATGGGCAGCACTGGAGTCACTGAGATTGGAAGTAACAGACGTGATTTAAACATCCGTATTATTTGAATACCATTAACTAACATTGTAATATATTCCAAACAATTTACCTTGAATCGTCATCGGTACAATTACTCGTACCCGGATCGCAGTCAATCAATTCAGTTTCACATTTCGGAATCTTTTCACTTTCACACGTGGCATTAATTGTATCATTACTCCCTATCGAATAATCCCCTAATTCAGTCTTCACTTCTACAGACTTCAAAGGTTCATGTTTGATGGTCATTTCAGGGTCAAGTTTAATTTGAGTACTACAAGAGGTTGCAAGTACATTTTTATCAATTTTGACAAATGTTCGTACAGCAAAAAACTTGAGCTTGACATCAGTTTGTGCCAGCTGAGTTTCTTCGAAGCCATGTTCCGACACTTTGTGATTCTTCAGCAACTGAGCGGACTTGAACACTTTCTTGCATTCGGAGCAGATTATACAGGGCTCCAATCGAAATGTCTGTGACGATGACATTGCTATCAATTAATGTTTCACATTTATATATTTTGGAGAAAGCAACCTCTCAAACTCTCAATAACATAAAGAAAATTCAATGAGATTCTCGTGTTTCACTTTTAGTATTATTTTTATATCGCTGCCGTAGCTTTGCACGTGCAAACTGAAGCGCAAGCCGCAAGCGCACGCAACGCACGATTCACCTATACGAACATACAAAAAAAGGTAGAAAAGAAATGCACGAAGTAAAAAAAATGCATAATTGCTAATACTAATTGAGTGCTAATTACTCGAAGTATAATAAATTATTTATTACGCATTTATTTTGATCTTGATTGCAGTTCATGACATTATAATTGCATTGTACAAGAAATTCTAACTTTAAGCAGTCTTTTGAGCATTTATTTTTTCAACTCTGACACGTCGACGAATATGGATACCATGGACCTTTATTTCATGTTCTTTCCGTGACGTATTACAATAGAATGTCATGGGACACTCTTTACATTGGACACGCTTTATTTTAGTGTGAGCTGAGCGTTCGTGATAACCAAGACTGGTACTGCAAAAGTATCTTTTTCCGCAAAATGAGCACATGTAAGGTTTATCTCCAGTGTGTGCCCGTTCATGGAGGGTCAAATGTGATTTTTTGTGGAAACGCTTTGGACATTCGGGGCAGGCAAACGGTCGCTCGTTTAAGTGTATCCGTTTATGGTTCCTCAAATGAGCAGCGATAATGAAACCCGCAGTACACATGTCACATTTAAATGGACGTTCTCCAGTGTGACGCATTATGTGACATTTCAGATCTTTCTTCTTAGAGAAAGCGCGGGGACACATGGTACACTTATGTTTAGGGACTTGGGGGAAGGGTACAGTTTTTTTGGACGAGGACGAGGATTTCATACCGTGAACCTTGCTTAAATGGGCTCTTCGTTCTGTGTAACTGCTGGAAATCTCTGGGCAGTGGCGGCACTTTAATCTCCGTTGTCGTAGATGAATTTCCATTTCATGGTAATATCTTTTGTCAACCCGATCAAAAATCTTGGGACAATGAGCACAT
>JABASF010001526.1:0-21318 GCA_019776145.1 Harlomillsia oculata | reverse complement strand
TCGACTTCATGACGAGGTGAACGATAATCTATAATTTTTCCGAAGGGAATCATTTTATTGTGTCCTCATAAAAAAAGTAATGAAACGCTGCTGCTGTTCCTCCTGCTCCTGTACTTTCACTAAACTATGCTGAACCGGTAAGGTGTTTTGAGCTGCTAGTGTTGTCATTCAGGTGAGGTCAGGTCAACGATCAAGTCGTATTTATTCGTTTATCGTCATTCGGGATGTTTTAAATTATGTTGACGATAGACCGGTCGACCGACGGCCGCCACCGACAAACGCCAACAATTCTTGATGGATGCGATTAAATATGGAGATTTTCTCATAAATTCTTCCCATAATGTAAGATTGAAAGATCAATAATGAAATGTAATGAAAGCTTATCAAAAATGTTGATTGGACAGGCAGGCGCGGGAAGTTGACTGACACCATTTTATTATGCTCAATCTTGTATACATTTTGTACAGTAGGAGCAACAAAAGTTTGGAAAAGTACCCAAAAAATGAAGAATTTGACATGGCTTTCGACAGGATCTGACGATAACACTTTGGAGAAGCGTGAGCTTGTGCACAACTTGACATGAGGATGAGGATGAAAAAGTGGTCATAAACCTGTGTTTTTTTAATTCCATTGCAAACATCACTTCATCAACACATCGCGTGCCTCTCCGCTCTTTTGTAACATGCTGTTTCATGATTTTTTAAAGGTCTTTTCACTCATCAGAAGCCAAATCAGGTGTAATTTGCACGCCAATGGAAGTAATTAAGAAAATACTGTTCAAAAGACTCACTCNGTGTAATTTGCACGCCAATGGAAGTAATTAAGAAAATACTGTTCAAAAGACTCACTCCCCATATCTTCAGGTCGGCCCTTTGCTGTCTGCTTTTGTTGAAGATTGACGATTAAGATCGTCAGTGCAGTGCGCTCGTATTCAACGTGACCTCATGACCTTTGACATCGAAGCAATAATCAAACATGTTTTTCATGCCAGGCAGGCGCCAGAGTCGTTATTTGTTTTCGACAGACAAAGATTTAAACTCACCTGAAAAAAGTGAGTTTTTTAATTCATTATTATCATGTCCGTCTAAATGGATTGATTGACGTCTTTCATCACATGAAAATAAATGGTCATCTGCTGACATTGTGCGTTGTGCTTCATGTCGGTAAAGATGAGAATGATCAACAAGAACGTGATTATTAATACTAGTCGGGTACATCGTCATCGTCACAGTCACAGGATGGTAGACAGTTTCGTCACGTTGATGTTAGGGCTGACTGAGACGGCTGGCTGCTGCTGTTGTTGATTCTTAAACGTGTTTTTTAAACTACGCGTTAAAGTATATTGGTAGGTTTTTTTTTAAAGGTCAGATGTTTAAAAAAGGAGAAAAGAAATGATGGTACTATGAAAACCGATCCCAGGAAAACCACACAAACCAACTCCCGTGTGTATACTGGGAAAAAGCGGGCATTAACGAGCTTTCACCTCGGATCGAGGGAGGAAAATGACGGAGAAAACATCGTCGTCGCAACTTCCATTCCGTCCTTGTTGTTGAGTGTGGTGTAATTTGATCATATAAGTGGGCATTAACGAGCTTTCACCTCGGATCGAGGGAGGAAAATGACGGAGAAAACATCGTCGTCGCAACTTCCATTCCGTCCTTGTTGTTGAGTGTGGTGTAATTTGATCATACCCACAACAAAGAGAGAGGATATCGAAACGCATACTGACGAAGGGCGACGACAACACAAACTCAACTACGACGACGACGAAGAAGACAACGACATCAAAAGTCGACAATGTTCAATGTATACTATACGTCCAGCATGGAAATTTTCCAGTAAAAATTACAAAGTCTAGGCTTTTTTGGCTTGAGCAAACGAAGGGTTTTGCTTTTTGCTCCCTGTGAAACAAATGTTGCCGACGAAAGCTCATGCATCACCAAGTCCAACTGTTGTTTTTTCTATTTGGGTGACGTGTCCTCCGTTAAAAAACAGTTTTTGGAATTGAAATCAGAGCCAAAAAGCAGAAACACGCTTGAAATTCAATCTGCGTACGTCGTGTTTTTCACCTCACAGAATCCTAAAGATAGAATTTCTCGTTCATTTACCTTCATCGCTTTCGCTCCTCCTTGTCCGATTAGTGTGCACATAAAAAAAACATTTTCTTCAGGCTCACAACAACTAAGAATACGCTTCATTGCATTATTTTGTGGCAACAATCAAGTCATGTCAGGTCCGTATGTGTGTGACCGAATGACCTCGACTCATTGCGTCATGTGTGAAACCTGGACGAATAAATGATGCTTCAAGTTGAACCGAGAAGCCGCATCAAAGCCATTGCCACACAGAAACGCCTTCAAAAAAGATCCAATTACATAACTTTTCTCATAGGCAAAAAATAGAACAAAAACTTCCAAATTCAACATTTTAACATCCTTTAACCTTCACCACTAATTATTAACGCACGCATGCCTCCAGTCTCTAAACAGACATTTAAACACTATTTTAATTCCTGCTACATTCATTTTAATTGTTTCAGGATCAATCAATCCGCTCATTTTTTACATTGTTCTCCCGTATTTACAATTGTTGATTAGCTTTTGTCCGTACCAATTTGTCTGTTTTTGAAAATCAATAATTCCAGTCATGAATGTGCATTGTCACGATGCAACTGCACATTTTCGTCACCCCGCGCACCGCAGATACCACGTTTATTGTTGATGATGACGATTACACGATGTTCTGTCCCGGCCTCTTATAAAAAACGAAGTCCAGAACTTCATTTTTGGACACCTTCCCAAAACACATCTGACCTAACAGCCAAAAAACTGTGTTGCGGTCGTCATAATCATAATTGTTCATGTACTGACAATTGACGATGGCAGATGCTTCATAAACGTGTTCATGTGTCCATATGAGAAACCTACAGGCACGATGCCGAAGATGCAATAATCGAATTTCGCCTACGAGAACAAGTTATATTTTTTGGTGAAGCACCCACACCGGTCACACCAGAACCAGCACCCGGAGGACTCAGCTTTTCTAAAATTACCCCAAAAATCAATCGGATTCTCAATTATTGTACACTTTATTGAGCATTTGGGACCTGTAAACCGAAACTTGGATCCTGTAGGAATAAACAGTTGTTTTATTCGGGTTTCGAGGAGGATGATCCTGTGTGTGGTAAATAAGATAATGATTTGAGAGTATTGGATAAGGAGATTATGGAATAAAGTAAAGTATGAAAGAAGCTGATAGTTTTAGCGTGAAGGGTGGTAAAGCCATAAATAATTGAAAGTGTTATAATGATAAGGTACGGAGGAGCGTCTTGTCTCTCCGCTGCACACATAAATTATAAATTTCTTTTCAAATTCAATTATGCTTTTTGGTGTGTATCAAGAATCAAATTGATGGTACGATGATGATCATCCCTTCACAAAAAAAGAAGTTATGTGGAAACGTCACGCTCAAATGATAGAGGAGAAGCAGCATGACCTAAATCATTGCCAAATTGGAGTGAGTTTGTCCATTGTGTGCCATCGAGGAAGTCTCCGCCTTCGCACCTCTTCTCAATAATGCCTTCTTATTCAATTTGCATTTTTTAAAAGAAAAACTTGATCACCTCACATTTTCTCGTGTCTGCCCCGTTTTTTTAAAAAAACCACACCTCATCCTTGTCCTTTTTTTAAAAATTCAAGATTTGGCACTACTTTCTGGTTGTTGCATACATTAATCTTCCTGCAAGTACACGAAGTGATTTACCGGAAGAAGTTGATGTGAGAAAGTGCAAATGTAAACACACTGGAAAGGTTTCAATTTCCAGTGCCATGCCATGTATGTATTTCGGTTTTTGAAAGCATTTTTGGCACAATGATGAATTTCTCGTGTATTTAACACTTGCAAAAATGCGGTTTCATCTTTCCCCTTTGGAATTCCTGGTAATTTTACGTATGGATGAGGCTGTGAGGAATGTGAGATGAGTGAGAAGGATGAGCATAATAAGAATTTTAAAATAACGACTTGTTTTTTTTAAAATGGTTTTAATGAACGCTGCCGTCGCCTTGTTTGAAAGGTCAAAAACGCTTGAGCTTAAGTTTTCTCAAAGTGGACTTTTGCTTCGTTTGGGGCAAAGTGAAAAAAAGGTAGCGGCATTTTCTCATGTGATCTTTAAGGACTCATTTGAATGCAGAAAAGGATGCTTGTAAAAGGGACTTTTGTTCCGTCGTCTGAGAGTCGTCAAAAGACTGTGGCTTGTGAAGAAGAGGAAAAAGATGATGAATTTTATGGAGGAGATATTGAGGTAATGCATTTCACGATCGTATTATCTCTAATTACACGTTAGTGGTTACGAGATCAACAAAAAATTATAGGGTGAGATGGAAAATCGGCACTTTAACGTTCGACCCGCTAATGAAAGAGAGGATGATTGTGAAGCACCTTCGAAACGCTATTAAAACGTGTAATTCCCAAACGTCTCAAAAGAAGAAGAATCTTTTTCTCCTTCTCCTCGTCTTGTGCGAAACAATCATTCGATACTCATTGTCCTCTGAGAAGAAGAGGTATGAGTAAAACGATATTGCTTATCAAGGCACGCCTTTCCATTACCCCATCTCACATGTAATACGTACAAAAGACAAATTAATGGTCCCAAAAATGTCTTATAACTGATTATTTGACAAATTGGGCAGCATTTCATTTTCTGGAATAGGAGGATTTCTCGTCCACATGACCTTTGACATTTGTTTTTTTTCCCTAGAATTTCTTTCTTTTTGGTGCCATTTTTTCGGTTTTTTCCCTACATTTTTTCTTCACAAGAGAGAAAAAAGACAAAAATACGGGTTTCAGACTTCCATAGAGTTTTTGTCGGGTGCGTTCGGGGGAAAGCGTCTGCCGTGACTTTGGAACGCAGTCGACTGTGTCCAAAATGTAAAAAGGACGACAAAAGCACCAGACCTCAAAATGGGCGAGTCCCCGTTGCTCCTCAGCTAATAAAATGTGATTTAGATCTCACATAATTACGTTATTTTTTTTCAAGCTTGTGTTATGCTTACGTTTTGAAGTTATTAAAAAACATCAAAAATCCTCCCTCAAAACCCTCGTAGTTTGGAACAATTTAACGACTATGCGCGTGTCATGTCAAACTTTTGAGGTAAAACGTATACCGCTACATTTCGCATAATAAAATTAATAATGTGCTCTATAAAATTGAAAACTACCAATTAGAATTACGCAGTACGTTAGCATTACGACAACTTTTTATTTATCGTTGCTCCTCATCGCAAAAAAAGGAGATATAAAACACATTGCAAACGGACGACGGAGAACGAAAAGCTTACTTTTGGCAAGGTAATTTACAACGTGAGGTAATTGCATGATACAAAATGTACTTGGGTGGTTTTCCCTATGGTTAAAGGGGTATCGCAAGACATTATCATTGTTAGATTGCACACAAGTTCCGCTCTGACTGATTTCGACACTTATTTCTCACCAAGAGAACCAAACCGGACCACTTTAGCCTGTAATAAAAAAAAGAGCAGCTCTTGCTCGCACATTCCCATTTTATATGATCCTTCATCCAGATTAAATTAAGTTTTTCAGACTATAAAAGACTATAAAAACACTAAGTGAGATGGTTGACGATTGACGACCTGGGATTTGGATTACAGTTTCCGTCACTTGATGACGATGACCCACTGTGTCGAAATAAAATGTCAAGTCTAGCTTGTACATGGTTGTTGTCATCACATGGAAATCGGAGCGGTGCGCGTCACCAACGTCTGATTTTGTTTACGGAAACATATCAACAACCCGTTTTCTTTTGTTATTGTTACGGTAGGTCTGAGATAGATGATTACATGAAAGCGGATTGGAATGAAATCCTACCACCCGGATCTGTATTGCTCGACACCGGGTATAATAACCCGAAATATAAAAAACCTAAACCGACCTGGAATTTAATTTATGATTCGGGATTGGCTTCAACATTTTTTTAAGGATTGTAACTTTTGTACCGCATGGACAACACATTTTGCCTTTTGCTCCTTCGTGTACTTGGTAGAATTTATGTACTTTTACTTTGTATGCTGAGTTTGTGCACATATGCTTACAATTTGATGAGATGGGGGGAATATAAATGGCCTATAGACACAAGAGTGATGTTGGATGTGGCAGATAGAGCTCTTTCGGATCAAATTACCTATAAAAACAGAGACAAAAGGTTCGTAGTCTTGACTACGCTCGATGGAGATGGAAGGAAAGTAATTTGATCCTTGAATCTGACGTGTACTCTGTACGTTTTTCAAAAAAAAGGATCCCAAAAAATCCTAAATTCAATTTAACTATTTTGAACAATATCTGATAGAGCAGTTAAGAAAGCGGTTCGTGGACGTTCGTGGAAATCGGATTTTTGGGATACGGTAACTATACAAAATGCACCACAAAACCGGAAGTATGGACAAGATGACAGTGAAATGAGAGGAAATGAATGGGATTGAGATTATAAAAGGAACCATGACATTATTTTGTGCAGAAGTTACGGGCTAGACACTTTGGCCATTAGATGAATGTGACACATTGACATTGGACAAAGTGGGACTTTTGTGACAAAGGAGAATTAATAACACAACGGAGAAATGATAACAAGACATTTTTTATTCAGACAGAAATCATGCACATAATCAGATAAAAACGGGAATGAACCACATCATACATTACTTTGAGCCGGAGGATAGAAGAGAGAGATTTGTTTTGCCTTGTTTGTTTGGTTTGTGATGATGAGTCCAACGTAGTTGAGTAGGCAGGAGTTTAGTTGTGACTTTGGTGGCAGTCATTTGTATCAAAAACCAAGATCTTGTAATGTTTTCTTGTACTCCAAGTCCCAAGTGTAAAGGAATTCGTGTTTGGACAATGTGGACAAATGCAATGGCAGGATGCAACATAGTTCAACATGCGAGGAAACGTCTGAAACGTGTGTATGTCCGAGCTTCTTCACCTTTGCACTGGAGAATAAACGACAACAAGTGAACATGAGCATTTTGACTCAGATAGAGCGATGAAGAATAAAAAAAAACGACTAACTTTTGACTTTTTTGGGACTTTTTGGTGCTGCAGATGAAGATTAGAAGAGCAGATTTCCTCTCTCTTGTGTCTCTAGTTACGCATTGCAGGTGAGATAAGGGATGATGACTAACCTTAAACCTGGCTTGGATTGTAACAAGGACCAAAGCTCAATGATGCAGAGTTGATCTTCTGACTTGCTCCTTCTCCTTTAATTTCTTGTTCATCTTCCAAGTTCCAACCTTCTACCTGTGTTTTTTTTCTGAGGTGAAGGTGCCTTTTGACAAAACGTGTAACGTGTATATATGCCATGTGCATAAGGTAAAAAGGCTAACGTCAGCGTGAAATCTAAATGCTCATCACTGTACATAATTTGTCACAACGAATTTAATCAGCAGACCATCACGAATCTCAAAATCCGATTTGTTTTTCACGGTGTAAACTCATGGCTCATTATTTGTTTGGACGAGATGAGCACAGTTTCAATGATGCATGATGTTGTGTTCTCTCGACTGTCCAAACTTTCAAAGGGTCTTCTCTTTTCTCTAGTCAGTTTCTCTCCAGTGAAAAAAAAAGCATAGCCCCTTCATCCAATTGTTTCTCATCGTCACACAACAATCCACACGTTTTTGCCTTTTGTGTCCGCTTGCTCCCTGCTTGTGAAACGAGCAACAAAATGTGAAACGAGGGATCCCTTCTTCCAGGCCCTTTTGTTTGTTACCTGCCTACACACCTTTTGTACTCGAGCCCTTTATTAGAATAAGGAAAAAAGGGCTGATGCTGAATGCTGACGCTCCTCATCATGAGCATCGCACACACGTCACACAAGAAGGGTTTTCATTGTAAAAACGGACTAAGGGCCCTAGGAGACTTAGGACTTAGGACCCTTTAAGGTCTCAGTCAGTCAGTCAGATTGTGAATCCTGGCATTGTTTCATTCATACATTTTAAGCATTACTACGATTCCCATTCATTCAGTTTTGTCTCTACGAGCACATAGCACTTTAGCTTTTTAAGAAATCCGGGAATCCAATCAAACTCCCGTTTCCGTTGATGTGGATTTGTGAATCAATCTTGATTCCGAAAATTACCCGATAAACCGTAACAAATGTTGTTTTGGGATTTTGGAAAGAACACAAAAGAATTGTCTATTACTCCTGTCGGTTGAGTTCACATGAGTGCACACAAGCGAAAACTTCATCTTCCCAGATTATTTCTTACCTGACAACTTTTGAAAGGACAAGAAGACGAGGCCGGCAGTGGCAGGGCCAAGACAAGAATCCAGTGTCTATAAACCTTTTGAAACGAGATTGTCCAGTGTGTCCAACGAAGCTTGGGAGATCAACCTGATAAGAAAAATGAATCTTTTGCTTTGCCTCTTTTGCTTTGGCTGCTCTTTTTTTCCTTTTTAAATGCCAATAAATGAATAGGCTTTTGTGTTTTCTCTTCTCACAATTGCTGTTATTTTGTGTTTTGTGAGATGTTTACACGCTCCATTTCTTAAAGCTTTTAAGTACCATTCAATAATCCCACTTACTCAATCATTCATGTGCAAAAGGGTCTTCTCTATGAAAATGTAAACCCGAAGACGGGCATTTCACTCCTGAGATATGAATGATTGATAGGAAATGATAGAGATGCTGATGCTGACATTATTCTCAAAATGTGATGTATTTATCGCAAAAATCTTTGATTTTGTAATGCTTCCTTTCCTTCTCGATCTGATCACTTGATGGCAAAATTCATGACATCCATGAAAAAAGACAACCTGAAAGCTTTAATTGATGTTTTATAACACAATTTCCACATTTTATTATTCGGCGAAGATTCTTTTCAATAATTTATGAATGCGAAACTAAATCTTCAAAAAACTCCGGTTCTGAAAAAATTAAAACATGCTTTCCTCAAAAAAAATCTAAAATTAATTAGCTTGAATACCAAAACGATTTTTTTTAGAAAAAGACATTGCTTACATTTTTATTGGTTGTTTTTTTGCGGCTTATTAATTTCTTCAGTAAAATCTGAACAACAATGTTTTTTTTGAAACTACTACAACAATCATAATAATTAATAATGAAATGACGTATTACGTACATCGGTACATCCATTAATTATAATATTTTGAGGCAAAAAAGAGACGCACGAAGTGCACCCGCCCAATTAAATAACGACTTTCTTGAGACACGTTTACACGTTACGTACGTAGCCATTAATTTCTAACGTTTTTTACATTCTTATAAATCAATCATAACACAAAAAATGAAAGTTTTTTTGAATCATAAATTCATCATCTTAATGTTTCCATAAAATTCCGAATATGATTATGGACAGACACATAAATTGTATAAACTAAATTAATTAAATATCACAAATTTTGGGTTTTTTTAATGTTTAAATACTCATGTTTACAATAATTTTTTAAAGATTCGTTTAAAAAAAACCTATTTTACAATCTATCAATTAGAGATTTTATAATACTCAAAGCTAATATTTACAGCTTGATTCTTTTCTGTGTTCTAAGCAAGCGGGTTTACATAGGGAAAAGACTACGGGGAAACGTGAGACGAAAACATTTTGGTTTTATATTCGTTAGAACTTGAACTTGCACTTTTCTTGTAAAAAACTGTTAACAACAATGACAATGGGGTAACGGCAACGGGTAACTCAATCCGAGAATGAGTCAGTAGTTAAATTGCGAGCGGATTCCCTTTTTTTGTATACAGGATTGTTATTGTTGTGAAAATGCACTTTGCAAAAAGGATTGTAATTTCATATTAGTATTGAAAAGGATACGTTGCTGGTGTGTGACATGACACCAACACCAACAAACCAAACGGCCATACGATACTTGTGAAAAGGACACCTTTCCCATGTGTCCGGTTTCGTCACACTGGCCTAAAATGCATAAGAAAATGTGGAGGAGGTTGATTTTTAACTACAAAGCACACCGGAAGCTTGGAATCCGAATTACCCGTCGTAATTCTATACAATTTTTGATACTACGTGTGACAGGACGACAACAATGACATTTTACCAAGTATGATAAGACGATGACACGAGACGCAACACGAGGATGACGATGGGAAATTGACAATTACAATGACAATACAACTCTTGTAATTCTATAGTACACGTTTTTGCTAATATGACCTTCATCGACGAAATCTCATTGTACCCCGGCGGCTGATACTACGCTATCTTTTACGACAGGTAGAGACAAGACATAAAACGCGACTTTTTCTCATATGTCCATAAAATTTGACAAGATGGGCAATAATTTGGCGTATCATTGACAATGTCTGGACGAAGATAACGATCAACAAGCAAAACGTTACATGTTACACACGGGAATGCCAAAAAATGTATCAAAAATGATCCTGCTCCTCAATGCAATGGTTACCTATTGCTATACTCAAAAATGTGTAAACAGAGTTGACTGAGTGACTTGTCTGCTCTGCAAAAACAAAATCCCGGGTCCGGGTAGTTATGTAGAACGTAGTAACGTATACAGACACGAGTAACAAGTATAACAAAGTCATTTTTGAGTGTGGTGTGGTTTGGTTGATGTGTAAAGTGTAGTGTGAATGCGGGTTCGTATTGCAAATTCGCACCCGCACACGAAGAAGATACGTTTCAGTTTCAGGTTTTTGCCGGGATGCTTGGAGCAGAAAAGCAGAAGTCGGATACAGATAGAGTTTCGCACACAGATGTTTATCACCGAGAGTGTATAAATGGAACAGACCGATTCTATTTCGGTCCTATGGATGAGATTTTTCTCACACCGTCTCAAGTATCTGAATATGCTCATGTGACGAAAACGAACGACAACGACGACGACGAAAATCCAAGTCTTCATCGCTCTTCTCATCTTCCACATCTCTTTACATTCAGTGGAGTACACAGTACAAAAATGCGCCAAAAAATTACGCAATAGTGTGTTTTATAAGTCTAAGGTTACAACGTTTATTTTTAAAGCTATGCGATTTGATTTTGAGATTCAAAAAACCGGGTATGAACAGTTGAATGTGACTTGAACACATTATCAATGAGAGGAGACAACGATGATGATGAATTGACAACAATTGATATCAAAAAATGTCTCGGTCGTGTGTCACCCAGGTCGTCAGAAGCATATAAGCACCAAAATGTATGTGCAACAACAACGGTTTTGGTGTCATGTCAAGTCGTGAGACGAAGAATGCCTATTGAAAGAGTTGTACAAGATGAGAAGATGCTTATAAAAAGACGATTTTTGGTATACACACGATGACGAGAAGATGAGGAAGAAAAGAAGATGTAAAAATGCGTACACACACAGTCACAAAAAGCAAAGATGAAAAGATTGTAGGATTTTTGTTTAGTGTGACAGTGTCACCGCAGCGGAAATGTTTGCCACAGTAGGGTCGCTTCGTTTGACAAGTGACGGGAGTTGGCGCGTCAGAAATGACAAGACGACTTGAATGTGCAAATCAAGACAATGATTGTGACGCCATGGAGAGATGAGATGAAAATTGAATGCAGATGCTCCTTATAGTACGGAGACATGTATAGAGAGACGGACACACACTTTTTTGTGTTCCCTCTTCTGTGTGTATTGAATAGGAAGATGAAGGACCGAGTCGCAGCGGCAGTCACCACGTCGTGAGAGAATGAATGGATGACGAAGGACACACCACTTGAGTTTTCTCTCAGAGGTGAGTAATGTTTTGTTTCTAGTTGACAACGAACCAAGGGGTTCTTGTAGAGACGGGACAGACGTCGCGGTCTCAAAAGTCTCAAAAGCCTCAAAAGTCTGTCAAGTCAAGGGACCACAAAGAGCAAACACAGGTGAGCATCATTGAGCAGAGCAGCAGCAATTTACTTCGTCCAGCTTCCACAGCTCCAGAAAAGTCGAAGGGAAAGGATTCTTATGAACTGGAGAACTGGAGACAATGTCAGCAGCAAGCTGCTCATCTGCTGATGTCCTTCATTCCTTATGATGACGGTAGCAAACGAAGCGTAACTTATATATAGGAATATAATACAAACTTTTTGGTGTTTTACGAGGTTCACTGTCACAAATGATGGTACTCGTGAGGAACTCCTAGCGACGTCACGACGGGAGTACCCAAATGATGCCCGACACTCATCAGATCAGTTTGATCGACATCTCGTGACACACCGGCTGCTGCGACCACGGCTGCGGAAGCCATCAAATGATGGTGCGGAATGCCTGCTGCGGCTGCGGCGGCCATACTGTGAAACCCGCCGAGTGATTGCATCGCTGAGATGGACGACGCGAGGCCCGATGTCACGTGATCCTGTAAAGGTCAATTTATACCTTACTGTCACCAAATTGTGTGAATCAATAAGGGGTCCATTTCCCCTTTGTCACTCTTCAAGGGCCAATGCATGCGGATTTCAAATTTTTTCTTACCATTTGATGCTGCGATGAAAAGAATAGACTTGCGGATGACGGTGTCTTGCTATTGTTGCTGTGTCCAAGTTGGTGAACGTGGGGATGATGATGATGTGACAGGATGTTGGGTGAAGGGTACGTGTTCACGTCTATAATTGATTTCTCATCCATTTGACTCTCGCCTGAACTTGATTCTCCGCCGTCGGGTGACCCAACACCTGAATGAGCTAGTTTTTTCCCACTGCCGCTCCCGTCGTCAGCCCTGTCAAATTAAATACAATTATCATCACAAACTATCAAGCTTTTGTGTGTTTATAATCGTTTGATCACGAGGATGAGAATTTTCCACACTTTTATACTATCATCCGAATCCAATCTCCCTGACTGCCTTCCCTGCTAAAAAAAAACTCAAAATCTCGTGACCTGACGAGACAACCTCAACAATTTTTTGTGTCCGTGCTTGCATTTGCTACTTGACGTAGCTCACAAGATGGACGACTTTTCAACATCTTCAACAAGCACACTAAAACTAACCAGCAGAGTGGAAACGACTGGAAACCTGTCTGTCTTCTATTATAGTACAGGGTCCGTCATGAAAATTTCAGCTGAATTTTTCACAAGTCATTCAGTTTTCTTCAAAACTGTAGGTTGTTTGAATTTTATTCCTTTTGAGAAGTTTGGTAAAAATGCGTATTTACCTCAAAAATGTTATGTTTCATTTTAGATGAACAACTTAACCGAAAGTGTAAGTGTAATCGTAATGTACGTCGTCTTATTCAAAATTTCAATGTGAAATCTTCAATTAGTAGAGAAACCAGCTAGCTGGAAAATGCGTTCTTTTCTTCTTTTGCCTACGTATATCCTTAAAGGAGACTCTATAGAACAAAGATGTAATGGTTTTTTCTCCAGTGGAAATACATGTCTGGAAGTCTGGATAAGAAAAAGAAGAAGTCGTCTCGGAACAAGGGTTGACATTAGTGTTATTGTTTTTGTCGCCTTGCGTCTTCTTAATCTCATGTTTAGTAAGATGTTCAAAATGCTCACAACGACTTTTGTCTTTTGTCCCCTTGTGTGTGAGGTGACAAGAGACTGAAAGTGAAGATGATGAAGTTTGATATATTCCAAACAAACAAAGTCCAAAACTACAAAAAATGATGACTCTTGGACTGGGACCTGGGACATTAATATTTCCATTTCGTAGGCACGGGATTTGTTTTTCTGACCTTTGAGACATTTTCGCCAAGCACAAAATCTGCCAATTGAGCCAATATGAAATATGTACTTGAAGATAACAATTTGTGTTTACATTATTAGTCGACAATTGATGATCATGGGAAAACGTATTTTTTATTGTCAGAGGCCGACCGATGATGTCAAATTGACGAGTTTTTATATAGTAGAAACAAAAGAACATCGTTTCGTCATAAATGCGTCTCTCATGATCATCATTGAAGAGTCGAAGGAGTTTTTGTGTCTCATAAAGGCAAGTTGGGTGTTTTTTGTCTCAAAGCGAAGGAAGACGCAAAGGCGAAAGCAAAAAGACGAACCTTTTTCTATTTTGGATCTTCAAGACGACGTGAGATGCAAAAGAAGAAGAGAGTACAGAGTACACATTGAACTGAACACTGAAGCTGCCCGGGTATCGGGTTTCACGTCAACCACCCACAATGGGGAACTTGTGTTTCCGTCCCTCTCGTTCTTTTGACACTAATGGAACCTTTCCAAAAAATCTGATAAACCCAAACATTATCATATGTGCAGATTCCGCACAAAATGCGACCATCAAACTCTTCAGTTGCAGTCTTTGCTGCTGGAGACACACAAACAAAAGAACGTTCCTTTTAGTATCCATTTCCGGTTCTTTCCCATTCACTTGTAGACTCAGACAACCTTGACCAAACATTCTATTTGACATTTTAAGTTTCTACCAGACAAAAACTACTACAGTCGTTTTCATGCCCGCCGAAGTCTTTGGGGTCACATGTCACATCAAATACCTCTTTCTTTAAGGTTATCCAGCTCACAGCCGTCAAATACAATTTCCACCACAATACATTTTTCCGGGAACGGCTGCGCGTATGTTTTTGAATGGATATAAATGGGAATCTAACAAGATTATCACGATAAATCCAACTCAAATGGAATGCTTAAGATTGCAACTTATCAGAACGCCTAATCTAAGTTCCAGGAGGTAAAACTCGTAAAACTATATGGTCAACTGGACAAAAACGGGAAAATGATGAGATCAGGAAATTAATAAACTATATCCAGAGTTAAAGACCGCTGAACATCTTAATAATTCATTGAAATTATTAAACTTTACTTATAAAAATTCAAAGGTAGGTAAACGTACGAAAAGGAGTAAAGTTACAGACAGCATTTTCAGAATGTCAGCAGTCCACACATCGTTGCTGTTGTTGTCAGTTGTCTTGTCAGTTATTGGTTATTGTCATAATTATTGTTATTGTTGCTGTTGCAGCAATGACTGAACGAAGAATGAGCATTAAAAGTACAGCGGAATGTACATTATAATGAGAGTCTATACTGTTCAAACAGAATCGAGAGTGGGACTATGAACCCTTAGAAGTGAGATGCATTACAAAGATAATATGACAAGGGTCTCATTTTTTCAGAAAGGTCCCCGTCGTCTGTGAAAGGATGCGGAATATTTGTCACATGGGAAAAGTGTCGTTCCAGCCTGGTCCTCAGATGATGGCAAAGATTTTGGAATAAGCAAAGGAGTCGAGTAGTAAGTAGCACGACGAATGAACGACCGGTGGCGGTGGTTTGAATACGTTTCGACACAATCTGTCTTTCGGATCGGATCTTTGTAGAAAAAAGGGCTTTCCTCTAGGACCAAATGCACCCAAACCACGTACTTTCGTACGCTCCAGAAGAAGTGTGTACCATTTGGAATCCTTTTTATCCAGTATCAACGTGTCCGTACTTAACTTTACGTATAGTGATTCAGTGGCAATGACACAACGAAAGAACCGACAATTCCGATTTTTCAAAGAAAAGGAGAAGAGTGTGTGTAAAGTACTAAATTTGTACGATTTGATGTTTACCTTGGCGGTCCATCCTTTTGTTCAGCTGCTCGATCCCTTTGTCGGCGATTTTTAAACCAATTGCTGACTTGAGTTGTGGTCAAACCCGTTGATTCCGCCAACTCCCGTTTCTCTCTTGGTGACGGGTACGGATTGTGTTGATACCAGTCACGAAGGATTGTTCGCGATTTCTCTTTGAAGCAATAGCTCGTTTCTTCTCCATCCCAGATTGTACGGGGCAATGGGAATTTCCGGCGCACTCTGTACTTCCCTATTAACAAACAATCAAATGGTCATAAATTACCACAAAAAGTCTATCCAAATTGACCTTTGACCTGAAAATGTAAAACACCCCTTTCTGTACTATCCACCGACAATGCTCATTTGCATACAAAATCCATCTCACGAGCCAGCAAGACTATGAGTACAAAATTGATAAATTAATCTTCATAAATAAACGACTGTCGTGTGCAAAGGACATGATCAATTTGGAAAGAGAGGGGGAATAGGAAAAAAACGACTAAAAAGCTTGTAGAAAAGTGGTCTTTTCAGTTTCGTGTGAATTATGATTATGACAAAGTGTTTCATTTTGATAATCACTTTTGAACAGTTGCACATCGTAAAGTGGACATCAAGAGTTGACGATGAGGATGACGATGATGAACGGTTGTTAGTCATGTCATGTCTCGCTTGTCATAGTCATTTTTGACGATTGACGAGGGAAAGCTGTTTGCTTCATTCCTTCATGAAGATTTAGCAATACGCGATGCAAAAGGACTATAAAAGGTAAAAATGACTAAAAAAGGAGTACATTTTCATCGTTCGTGCAAAAAATGTTTTTTGTCATTGGGACACAAAAAATGGATGATGAGAGAGTTGACAAAGTGTGAAATGAGGAAACTAGAATGAGAATGACTTACCAACAGCTCCCAAAGGTCGTCCTCTGAGTTTCTCCGCCTCGATGTAATGAGCCTTGAGCCAAAGTGCTTGTAACTTGGGGTGATTGTGCGGGGAGAATTGATGACTTTCCAGGATTTTGTAAAGCTCCTTAAAGTTGCCTCGATGGAAAGCCACGACAGCTTTGGCTTTGAGGACTGATTCATTTTTCTGCAATTTTTCGCATCCCGGGAGACTCCAGAGGAATCTCGCCAGGCGTTCCATGTTCCCTGATTGTTGGAGTACTTCGCAAACACACGCAACCTGCGTATAAAAAGTACGATGACATTATTTCTCATTCGTATTTGAATTTTATAGTTGAGTCCAAGAATGGTCACAAAAGAAGAATAGGAGCCACAAGGCATAGAAGCCAGAGTAGTGGACGACAGTCGACAGTGTGTGGACATGTGGTGTGTGTCTGGACATGGGACCATTCATTATGATGTGACCACACTTTCTTCTTTGGTCACATCCTTCGTGATGATAATGCATCCTTGTCATCGTCGTATCCCCGTTCTTATAAAATGATAATGAGAAGTTGGTTTGTTGCATTTGAAACGCACACGCGAGGTCGTGTATCTCAAAAATCAGCTTTTATGAATAATCGTCACAGCACCATCAGGCGTGTCGCTCGCTTAGCAAGTCATATTTCAAGAGTCACCTTTTTTCGTCCCTTGGACACATTTTTGTCATTTGACACTGCAGGCTACTCCGAGGAAGGAGGACGAGAACGGAATTCTTAAAATCCTCATTCATCTCTCACATATCAAAACAATTCTGTATGCAATAATGCAACCATTCCTCCTCCTTCCTTTCTCCCAACAATCTATAGTAAAAGGGTCATAAGGGCGTCGTCACTCCTGTCCCATTGTTTCGTGTACAATCCAACAACAATCCAATGGTCACAACAAAAGGTCACCACTACGCTTAAATCAACCCAAGTCGTCCCAATTGTCACCTCCCATTTAATTACAACTATGTGATAATGATAAACGGATTGCATAATTAATAAATCATTCGCCAACCTGCTCTTGCGTGAATCCAAACGATGGCAAAACGGGCTGGGGCGAAGGAGGTCCGAGCGGTAACGAACCCACGGATGTCATTCCCATTGCTCCGGGCATTCCCGGGTTGCCCATATAGTTATGCCCGGGCAGAAGACCCATGCTGTTGTCTCCCAGCAACATTTCACACATGGGTCAAATCAACGTCACACATTTAGCACACTTTCCTATCCATATAAATTGTCATTTTCACTTCAAACAGTTTTACAATTTGGTTCTTCGGGGCAATGTGATCCGATCAATAAAAAACCGTTACTTCTCAAACCACAAGCACATAATATATTATTATGTCATTCTGCCCCTATGAAACTGTCACTTTGCGAAAGTGCACTGCAACATTGAGAGACACAAAATCGTTCGTGCCAAAATCATAACATCCTACTTTTTCGCAAATTGGTTCATTTCAAAATCCCGAATGAATACCATATTATTGTATCAAAACGATGATTCACTCTTGGATTCAGTGTCACAGAATTCGATACGGATTTTGAACGTTATGTAACCTGATCGTCTCGTCTATCTTTTCGCGAATTCCGCAGTCAATCAAATCAGAATTTTGCGAATTGGGCTGGCTGTCATTGCAAAAAACGCCTTGAGCACACACAAATAAACAAATCAGCAGTTTGCGAATGATTTTGGATTTTCAACCTTGACTGGAATGACGATATAAACACATGGAAATTGGACACCCGTGTCACGGTCTCAAGTGGGACATTCGACACTTTCGAACGGAAACGAAAAATGTATCGACACTAACAATTTGAATGCCGAGAAAATATTAAGTGTAGCTTGTTAATGCGTGATTGAACAGAACATTAGTTGCAAAAGTTTTGCAAGATCAATAAGGATTGGTGACCTTTTCACCTGGCTTTCCCCGAAGAAAATCCGGGAAGCAGACACATGGGAAACGGAGCGAGGAGGAACGTGAATGAACCTCTCGACATGAGCGGTGAACTGAAAATGAATGTAGATAGAAGTTTGGTGAGGAACGTAAGTTGAGAAAAAGGATGCTGGTTTGCTGGTGCTGTTGGGAAGATTAGGAGAATTGCATGGATGAGAAGACTGAGATGAGGGAAGGTAAAAGGATACAGAAACTGTGAAAAGAAGAAGGGATCTGATCACGTTGATGAGACTGGCTCAGCCCACTTGCAGGATTTGGGAACAAGGCGAGTTCACGAGTGGTCGCTTCACTTGCGACTCCGGTTCGATACGATTATGCGCCCACGAACAGAACAACCCATGGCTCAACTTTCGGGTGGAGTTTCGAGTTTTTGATATCAAGTCTCCCTCTGCTTTAATCGCCACCACCGACCATAAAACCATTTCTTTTCAATTACCCCTAAAGCGCAATTCTCAGGACGACCACACTTCCACTTCACAACTGCCTGCTTCAATCCATTGTACCAATCTCCTAACAGTTTCTCACAGAAAGGCTAAAACCTAAAACCTACTTCTCGATAAAAACGCAATGAATTTGGAGAATGGTTCAGGTCACAGGCAGGTCACGGATCAAGAAGGTGAGCACGAGAGACCTCTGGAAATTGCAAAACCGCGTCTGGTTTTGATTTGCATGGATTTGCATATCAGAAACGATGATGAGGATGATGACAGGAAGTAAATCTTTCATTCCCAAGTTAACTACCAAGTGTCACGTTTTTTTTTCATATGTGCATGGCCTGACCTTACTTCATGCACGAGGCAAGGAGCGCTACAGCGTATCAGCTTATCTCCTCAAAATGTCACCTGATGCTAATCAGTGAGTAGAGGAAGGATCAGCTTTTTGATGCGTACTACTATTATATACAGACTTTCTACGTATTTTTCAATTTGAGGACACATTTTCCTAATCTCAGTCACACAGTGGAGAGTCTACAAATATCATGTGAGAGCGTTGACAAAAGGGGCCCTAGGGTATTCCATATTCCTTCATTGGGTAGCACCTTCCCAAGCTACAAAACACAGGAATGCAGGCACATTAACAACTGTCCAAGATACAAATCAACGGGGCACCGTGCACCAAGCAAGCATTGCTTGCTCCCGGGGTGATGCTCGACAAATTGCTCAAACTTTTGTTGCATAAATACCTATTTTTTTGACAAGATTCCACGTGTCAACATGTAAGAGAGAAAGGAAATTAATTGACAATTTATAATTTGATTACATGAGTCAGCACATCTCCATCTTTGGATTAGTTCAATTTGAGGGTGTGTCGATAAAGTTGAAAAAATTCTATTTCCATGTTCTCACCATGATCCTTCGGATGATTCTTCCCATGTCAAAAACAATGAGATGACACACACTAATAGTAAAAGACATGAACAAAATCATTTTGAAGGAGGGTGTGTGACGTCACGAAAACATCATCGACAACAAATTAGTGCGTGTTAGCTCAGCGTGAGCCTAATGCGGCTCATTTGCCTACAATACAAACAATCTGTGTGGGCCCACACGACGGTTCTCATCCTCTCAGTCAGATCTCGGATCCGAGGAGGAAACAAGATGTATACTCCCCAGAAAAAAAAACGTGTAGTGTTTGGAAAATTGCTTTTCGTAACCTTGTTTGAACAAGTTGAATTCTAATTCTAATAATGACAATGACTATACAAGAATGAAATGATTAGTATTTACACACAAACAATCACTTGTCCATTCATTGTTGTCCTATATTTAGAATTTTCACCGTAAGTAGAAATGAAAAAGTGGGAAAATCTCGTTTGACCCCGAAAAATCCAATGCATTGAGAGAATGAGTGTCCAATCGGACATGCTCATTGTCCAGATTTCTAGGTATTCGGATGCTCTTTTGTGCACAATTTGCTGTGCATGAGGTACACAGTGAGCCTATAGAAAGGATTATGACGATTATAGACACTTGATAGTAATAACAATAATCGATGGTCTTTTACAAGCCCCTTGTGCCTGCAAGCATTGATCGGAGTTATTGTCCCATTTTCCCTTCATCTTGGTCATGGAGACTTGTCAGGGCTTTTGTGTCCAACAATGGATGTAGTTAAGGGCGGTTTGTTTCCCTTGTGTTTAGGTCTAGTCCCTTTGAAGGGTCGAACGTGCCTTATTCCTATAGAGCTATTTATTGGATTCTCTCTCATTGAGAAAAATCGACAGGACGATGCGATCTGTACGATTTTCCATTATGGAAAAATCCTCCAGCCTGCTTGACTCACTGGAATTATTGTCGGAAGTGCTCAAGAGAAAAGCACTTCATCACAAGTGGTTTTGGTTATGGTTTTCCGAGACCCTTTTTTCCCTATTGAGATTGAGAGAGACCCTGAGACTCAAAAGAGACGAGCAAGCCCCTTTTAATAATGTGTCGTGTCGTCTCGTTGTAAATAGTACAAGCAAACCACTTACTCCCATTTCAATTTTGAGGTGTTCATTTGATGGTCTTTTCAATGAGGACCAATGCCAAATGCCATCCTTATATCTTTTGGGGATAACAAGGAACCACGAAACCGGCCATCATCATCGGACTACCTCAAAAAGCTCACCATTGACAATTCCATTGGACAAGCTTCATGGTATTGTCAACATGTATGGTTTGGCGTCGTCTCGAAAACGACAGGGACAAAGCAAAGCAAGCGGACTACACAGACATTTGGTTCCTTCACATTTGTTCACTTTGTTTTCTCTCCTTTCAGAAGGAGTCGATGAGCTTTCAGTCAAAGATGAGCTGAAGAAGAAGAAAAAGTAGGAAAATATAAAAGGAAACAACTGCTCCTTTTGCTCACGCCACGAAAAAGTGAAGAATCCCACCGGGCGGAAAAAGGTTCGACGCGATTCTCTCAATGAACTTTTTTTCCT
>JABASF010001525.1:0-21322 GCA_019776145.1 Harlomillsia oculata | reverse complement strand
CACAAGGAACTATATAGGACTTAGGACAATGAATATTAAATAAGCTTAGGAATTAAATTAGAACATAATCACTAAGTAATATTTAAAATACTGCTGTACTCGCCGGTGTTCCGACAATTTTCACATAATTACTAATTGCCGCAGTGGTATTGTGAAATTGAGATTCTGGAAGTGTCATCAGAACATAGAGAAATGTATTTTTTTGCGTGTTTGAAAGCAGGTCATCAACGTGTGAGATGAGTTCCCTCATTCATTAAAAGTGTTTGTCGCCATTCTCGTATAATTTAACGTAGGAGAGCGGAACAGACTTTTCGCCCAGATACAAGACAAATGATAGTGTTCAACATTAGCAGTCGCTAAGTCGCTTTAGGTAGTCGCACACGCGACGACGACGTAGAAATGGAAGGTGAAGCGAACAGCGAAGGGGTGAGGGTGGAAATCCAAAGGATTTTATAAAGGACGATTGCAGTCACCTGGGTACTTCAGTCTTGGGTCACTTGCACTCTTCGGTGGTTCTACACTTTGGAATTTCTTTGTGTTGTGTTCCTCGTTTTGTGAGCAGACCATGAAGGTTTTGATTGTACTTGTCGGCATTGTTGCCTACGCGGTATGCTCATTTCTCTTTTAGTTAATTAGTTCATTAGATACTAGCAGTGTTACTAGATCCAATTTACAGAATTAAACAAAACGAAACACGTTATCTTAGATTTCCTACCTTTGCTCCTATAATAGCAGATACCCGATTTTTTGAACTCGTCAATTACGGTGCGATGGACAGTCTTTAAAATTAGCGTGTTTTGAACATTTCCAGGAATGCGGAGGCTTGCTGGGCGGCCTTTTCGGTCATGGTCACGGCCACGGTGGTCACGGTGGTCACGGTGGTGGCTGGGGTGGCGGTGGCGGATGGGGACAAGTTGAAGTTGTGGACCATGGACATCGTCATTTACCAGTTGAAGTTGTTGAACAACACCGACATGTCCACCAAAAATCTCATTCTGACTCCCACGCTCACAAGATCCACAACTACGAACACCATGCTCACAAAATCCATAACTACCATCAACACAAAAAGGTAATGTTTGCATGAACTTTGGTGAACGGTGAATCTTCGATTATACGTGTCAAGCTTCATGTGGATTATCAAATTGATTCTTTCTCCAGGTTGTGAACAAGGACCATTTACACAAACATCATTTGCACGTGCACAACCTCCATGAAAAGAACGTCCATCAACACACTTTGCATCAACACAATGTCCATCAACACAACATCCATCAAAAGAACGTGTATGAACAATATTTGCACAACTACCACAAGCAACAACACCATGTCATCCCATCTCACGAACATGTGCACAAGGTCATCCCATTGCATCAACATGTGTCCAAGCACCACGAATACGTTCAAAAGGCTCCTCATCCAGTCGTTTTGGACCATGGCGTTCAGGGTGGTTGGGGCTGGGGGCAATAAAAGATTTTAATGTTGACACCTTTTACAGAACTGTGAACAGCTAAAAGGTGGTTTTATAATTAGTAGATTCTGTCATTAGAATTCTACATAAAAAACAGTATTCTATTATCTTTTTGCGAAGAAGATCAATTTGTATAGTCTTGGTTTTTGTGGAACAGCAAACGCAAACCAATGAACGTTTACGTTCCCGAACACGTTTAGTTTTTTTTTCGCTCTAGTCATCATGCTTTGCTGTACAACAAGTGGGGCTATGAAAACTAAGGGCTATTCGAAAAATCATAATCCCACTTTTTACAAGCACATTATGATCGCTTGAATGACATTTCGAATGCTTTGTGTTAAAAGATGTGGAATGAATGATTGTGTGTGTCCGGGTTTTTTTTAGTATATTCAATTGTTGCACTGTCTCAATTATTACATAAAGATTTGAAAAACAAAATTTACAAGTAATAAATTCTTACTTCCGTTCGGAGACAAAAACACACTTGCTTTTTGTAGTCGGTCACTTCTTCTGCATTTTATAATCATTGCGATTCCATGAGCATATGAATTTCATGTTCATTATTAGTTAATACTTAAAGACTGTGTGCGTAATGCACAGGAACCAATTTACATAATAAGTATATTACAGAATTTATGCAATTTTGCGGAAGGGTTAGTTAGCTTTAGTTGTAAACAAAAAACCAGTTTCCTCAAACGTATTACTTATTACTTCCTCCTTTCCACATTTGTGCCGCTTTGGGTCACTGAACCAATCATGAAAACGAAAAACGAAGGAAGATGATGTTGTTGCAGATTCCCAATGACTCCTCAGCATGTTGTCTCCTCTCACGATCTCACTCCACTCATGTTATTGTCAACTTTGTAGTTCGCCCACGTGCTCTCCATCAATCAAGCCAAGTAGGCTTACAAACGTACAAACTCAACAAGCCAAAAGGTCCTATAGCACCTATCATGTCATCAATGATGATAATCGGAAATGAAGAATTCTTGACTTTCATGTAAAAGTGCAGGATCATAATCATAGTTATACGTTGATTCCTTCGTGTGCAACTTACTATTTGGGATGAAATGAAAGATCGATTACCGATTACGATTTTCGATAAATTCATAAGGTTATCATTACATTGTCATAATCACAATTCTCAGTTTATAATGTATTGTATAATGTATAGTCAGTATAGTACACCGGATGTGGAAACTATTGTATGTATTAAGTAGATTAAGTACTTTCGTCGTTACCTTACTGAAACTGAAATACCATCGTGTGAATGCTGAAAAAATTGATCCGAGTAAAAGGAGTTGGAGAGCCTCAAACTTGTTTTGCAAAGTAAGAGGAAAAGTGTTTCTTGTGAGGATGTGACCCCAAGGCTACGTTTCACTGTAAGAAACACCACCTGTGTAATTTATACTCATTTGTACTACCTTTGTACGTTTGTACCCCACTCGATCTTAATGTTGAAGTGCAAGCTTCATGTAACCATCACCATCAACCATTATTTTGGTTTGTAGTACTTTGTACTGCACTGTTGTGTGAAGTGGGTTAAAAAATGCAATATGCAATGTACACAGTTTCCTTTCCTGTCGTCAGTTGTCATTTGCGAAACCACTTTAATAAGGATTAAACAAAAAAACAAAATTTCAAGTGAAACCATTAGATTTTTCTGAAAGATCTCCATGTGTCATGTGCGTGTATCCGTTTTGTTTGAAAACAACTAAAAATCCCAAAAGATTAATATAGTTCACCGCACCGGAACTAGTGCATGGCGCATATGATTTTGTCAATCCATTCCACATCCATATTCATTTATTCGATACACTTTTTGAAAATTGTCAATTCAATTTCATTTGAGACGTTCGTACATTTAATAGAGTCTTTATGTGTTTAGACTGGTAAAATTGAGTTGAAATTATAATGTCAAACGATAAAAGACAATGAATTGTATCCAACATATTTAAATGAATTAAGAAAGAAAATGATGCGTAGTATAAATGCACAATCGTTAAGCATGAATTATTCTTGTTAGGTAATCGTATTTTACGGTTAGTTGGACATTTGCTTTTACACGCAAAACTGCCAAAACACAAAAACAATCTGCCTGTTTATACCTTGATTATTTTATGAGAAGATTGTTAAGCATATTAATTAAAATGTTTTCTTGGCTTTTGGAGTCTTGGATGATGGAACTCACGAAGCCACGTTGGACGGAGCTTTGCTAGACAATTGTTCCTTTTCCATTTGTCTTCGTTTCACATCCCAATTATAAACTCGAGCCATGTTAACTTCAATTGTAGTTATTTGCTCTCGAATAGAATCCATCACTTCTTGAGTCGTTTGCAAACTCGTTTGAGCTTTAGCTTGTTTGGACTTCAACAATTCTTCACCTTCATCAAGGTCATATTCAACCATGACATTTGCCTAAAATTGTATCAGATATTGTTAATATTAATTCAATTAATTGACGATTAGACGATTACGAATAATTACGAATAACGAAAAAATGTTTACCCCAAGCCATAAACCAACAGTATCGGCAGGTTTGATGAGCGCTTTCAGAAAAACGTGATCAGCCAGGCGGAAATGAGTCGACATATCCTCATTGTTAGTTTTACGTTTTTTCAACTCTTCCAACATGTTCAAACTTTTTTCAAGTTCTTCAATTTGATTTTTCAACCTACAAATTAAAACAGTTTGTATGAAAACTAAGATAAGTCATCAAATAAAATATCAAATCCCATTTTAAAATAAATCTCATTTACCTTCGCTTGGTGTTATTATTATTGGCCTCCATAATCTTAACCCTGGAATACAATTCTTCCATTCTTTTAAGGACACTTTGAGAATTTTCTCCATTTTCTGGAAGGGCCATAAAAGCATCGACATTGTCGACGAATTCAATAATCGGCACTGTTGAAATATCCCCGGAACCACGTTCCGAAGTTTTAACGTTCGAATCCTGCGCCATTGTCAACAAATCCTGTGTCTTATCGACCAAATAAAAACGGAATCTGTCCAAAAGTGTGAACAAGGGAACGTGAACTCGCTCAAACAGTTTTTCAGTCTATCAGTACTAAAATTCATAGGGAATAAGGAACAATTCAATTTATTAATTTATCGGTGATTTATTACAGAGCGTGCAGCTTTTATTGTTACACAGTTCAGCTTGAACTTGAACTGCCGACAGTGCTGAACGAGTTTTCACTGTGGCGGTTTATAGAGAGCACGGAATTCGCGTCGCATTGCATTGCATTGAGGTTTGTGTTTTACCTGTTTGAGCTTTCGTAAAATCTTTATTCGTAAAGCGTTTATTTATTTGACTATATTTATTAATAATAAATTAAACGTTATTTAAACTATGGTTGTATCTTAGTTTGCGTGCAAGAAGAGGGAGGAAGCTTGACAACTTGACCATGGTTCGTCTACATGTCAAACGAGGAGATGAAAGTCAATTCTTGCTGGATACATCCGTGAATGTGAAAACGGTTGACATTTACAGACGTGTGTTTGATTTGTACAATGGACGTCTCAAGATTCATCGTATTTGTGCAGGTCAGTAATTTATTACTTTATTAGGTGTCATTGATGTCATGTGATGATTTGGTGTTGCATGTCGCTTAAATGGATTTCTAATAGGAAGAGTGATTTACTGTTTAACGAGAGTTGTGATTGATTGAAAATTGTTACAGAAATGGAAGAATTGGCAAAGCATGGCACCTTGCTTCCTTCCAATATGCAAGGTTTAACGGAAGAGCAAGTCATGGAGTTGAAGCTCATTGATGAATGGGGAGCTATTTGTCAACCAAGTGGTGGTCACATTAACAATCCGGATCCATTGGGGCGTCGCAATGGAATTCAGCCGATTTTAGACATGCAAAATGTATTGAACAAGGCTGTGGCGAAAGCTAAAGCTGCAGTTGACAAAGTATATATCTTACATCAAGTTCAAAAAGTTCATGAAAGTTATCAGTTGTATTGTAATATGAACGTTTCTCATATAGTTTTTGTATTCATTCATTCTTCTCATTTTGCACTTTCCAAAGGCATTGGTCGAATCTTCTACTTCGTTATCAGAAACTGTTATCCAGGAAGAATTGGATTACCTTCGCGGAGCCTGCATGATCGTTTACCCCATGAATCTTCCGGTTCATGATACAATTCGACAGGAGTTTGAGAATAAAGAGGATTTGGGTGGAACCCACAGCAGTCTTCAAGTACAATAAACTCAAATCATTCACCCGTATTTCTGTTTTGGTTTATGGAATGCCAAATACGCTGTCCATGTCCTATTTGTTTAGGTGATTTCCGAAGACGAGGGAGAATTGTGGTTTTGTGGAAAACAGATCCGCAATTCTGAGGAAGAATTGAAGGTCTTCGTTGGAAAATTTGATAATTCAAAAGTTGTCATTAAAATCCAACGCAAAGGTCAAGGGCCCCCAGGACGGGAAGCCCCATTTTCGGAACAAGACAGAAAGTTGCTAATGTTGAATGCTCATCGTCGCCAAGAAGAACTCAAGGTAAGATAATGTGTGATTTTGTTAATTTATTACGGCAGTATGCTTCTATTTTCTGATTTTTCTGGCATCTCTCGGAAATTGCTTTTATGCGCTTTTGGCTTTTATGACAAGAAAGTTAGCCTGCTTGAATACTTGATAATGATAAGTACTGCTCAACTTTATTTGTGTCGACAGAATAGCATAGTGATTGGTTGTTCAATACCGTAAAAGGTAGTATAACAGTAATGAAATGGTTCACTCGTTGCAGATTCATAAACTTTCTTTCTCCTTACACGCACCACACTTTGTTGGCATTCACATGTCGCAATGTAAAATTATATAACATGACCTTGTATTCGGAATGAATAACATTATTAATTGCATTAGCTTGCCTATGCTTCGGCTTGTGAAGAATCGTTTCAGCAATTATAAGGTTACCTTACCATGCGCCATAGTTCATCTTTTCAATCAGCATCATCATATCATGATCACAATATAAAATAAATTACATACACAGCGAATAAGATGTTCGAGTATAATATAGGAGCAAGCAGTTACAATATCATGGATAGAAGATACAATTTTTTAAATTTTTTGTCAGTCATCCATGTGGTTAAACACGGATGTTGTTTTGTTATGATGTCTTCTGAATTATATTTTTTTGGTCTTAGTGTCAAAATCAAGGCTTGAGTTTCCCGTAAAAGGGTATCGCTATGAAATTTTAAATGTTTTTTAGTTTTTAGCAACCAGGCGATCCACGCGTGGAGATTTTTTTCTATTACTTTAGTCATATATTTCGTCTTTTTATCTATTACTTCTTCGTGTTACATCATACAAAGCTGGAAAACGTTTCTTTTCCTTGCACCTTTTGAGCTGAACATTGTTAAGGTCTATTCAGCTTTTTCGTTAAATGCTAACTGCCGCTAGACTTTGGAAGCGTCTGTCAAAGTGTTCTATTTTTAAAAGGGTCAACCGATCTGAGCAAATGTCCGTGAAACTTATTCGTTATTCAAACAATTTCATAATGTAATCGGGCTAAAAATTACGTTATTAATTAACATTTTTTGTATAGGCAAGTCAGTACACTTAAGATTCACTTAAACGTCTGTCTTATTTCGACTTGACAGCTTTGTCAACCCATTAAAATGTTTATTACTTTGTTGCTCGAAGATTTCCTATTCGACTGAGTGTGAGTATAAAATGGCATTTATTTTAGTATTAGTATAGTTGTATAGTATTAGTATCTGTTTTTAAGTCGGTACACTGCAAACTGTGCGAATCTGCTGCTGCGAAGTTCGAAGAACATTAATATGATAATATTAGTAAGTAATAATATTATTTTGGGAACGTTTTCTTGCTATTATAGGGAAGATTTGGGTTTGGTCAGTTTATTTGCTGTTTAAAGTAGCATTTTTATAGAGAGGAATGATGTTTTCGCGATCCTACAATTTTCGAGCTCTTGTTGTAACGTTAGACTTTGAAGAATCCATTCTGGGATTCATTCGAGGTGGCGGTGATGGAGGTGATTGCCAACTACGGAAAAATAGACAGCGTATTAATTGATTGCTTGATATTATAAAATTATAATATTTGATTATACACAACACTCACCCATCATCTAACGAGCTGACGCTGGACACTGTGGTGTCTCTCGATGAAATTGTTGCCAAGGACGGGGAGTTCGGCCGATAAGTGGAGTGTTTCCCACGAGGCTGCTGAACAATTGGAATTTGTGGCTGGGGAATTGGAATAGGGTCACTGCGCTTGTCCTTCCTAGAAGATTTTTCCAGAAAGTCGTCATGTGTCTTAGGCACGTGGTATCGAGATCGACACGGTCTTTTATTCTTTCCTCGCTCTTCACAAGAAGGACAATACCAAAAGCTAAGTACGGCTATGGACACTGCGAACAAACTTGTTGGAAGTCCAAGAGAAATTAACAAGGGATACGCGGTTTCTTGCCAATTGTAGTCCGTCACGACCAGTCTTGGGTTTGCTCGTGAATAATAGCAAGGAAACGTTCGTCCCACCTATAATTGATATAAAGGCTATTAGTATAGCATCAAGTGGTCAGAAATTATTCAGATTATTGTTCCTTTCACACGTTTCATTTGTTTCATACCTGTCCATAAATGTCACCATATTCGTCGCATTTTACCCTGGGAGGATACCCACATCCTTTTGCATTAACAAGTAGTTGTGTATAAGCCACGTCCCAGTGAGATTCATCCTGATGAAAATAATTTATTATTTTGTTTAAATGAGTGCTTCCTAGGACTTTTTTCTTAGTTGTAAACTGGAAATATAAGTATTATATACCATGTACTCCTGTGGTTCCAGGATGGTAAAGTTTTCGATAGGAGCGTATCCTGGTTTTTGAGACTTTCTATAATTTATGTATATCTGATGGCATTGGGACGGGGTGGAAGTGCAACCTTCGCGACAGGAGCTCCAAAGACCGCATTTACTCAACCCAGTAGCGTACGTGTAGTCGATAGTAACACAAGTGGCGGCTCTTGGGTCGAAGTCCGCCAGTAATGTGGAGATGGACGGCTCCACTACCAGCGGAATAAGGAAGAGTAAGGCAAAAACGCAAATGCTGGCTAAGATCCCCAGCGTGAGTGACACGTAAAACTTCACTTGCTCCTTGAGCGACAATTTTTCTGGCATTACCATTTCCCCATCTTTCGTACAAGACGGGTTATTATTACTGCTAAGATTGTATGAGTTATTAGGGTTCGTGGTGCTGGCATTGTATGAGTTGCAGTGGTGACCATGGTTCATTGTTCCCCCGCCGCCAGGACCGCAACTTGTCGACGGCGGGGCGGGCACTATTCGGGACGTCACTGCTTCTGATATTGTTGCTCTGGAGCCTCCGTGCTGCCGTTCGTTGTCTCCACATTGTGACGTCCGACTTTCTCGACGTTGGTGCCGGTTGTTGATAGTTGATGCAACAATCCCGGCTGCTCCGACCATTACGATTACTTCCTATTTATTCAGTAGCGTTTAGCATTTATAATATTTATCATAGCTCCAATATACTTATCAGTATTACTTTCGGTCGTTAAGAGTGTGTTTGTATTAAGACCAAATTTTTGTGTTTAGAGGTAAGGTATAGCTAGTTTAATTAATTAAAATTATGTACTTCGCTTATTGAAAATAAAATATAGCGTTCATTTTGTAGAAGCAGCTGTGAAACTTCTACTAAATGTGTATAATGTGAACAACTACTTTGTGTGAAATGTGAGAAATAGTAACTTCGGAGGGAATGTAGAGGTTAAGATGGGAAAGGAATTTAGTAGTATATAGTATTAAAGGGCCATAGCCTCAACAGCTTGCTTTTCTAACGCTGCTTTGGCATCTGCACCGCAGCACTGGAAGTAGAAATGTGAATCGTCTCCTACATGAATAATTCTAGTACAAAGTATGAGTGTGAAGCAGGAAACTATAGCTAGTGTGATGGGAACAATAGCTGCAATCATCAGTTCCATTAAACTTCTTATTCTTGAAAATCTGGCTAGGACGTATTCAGATGAATTGGGGGCGTGATAACACTGAAATCTTGACTGAGCTCGGAGATCCATTCCATCGCCACCATAATCTGCATGGAATTTTTCGCATTCTTGTAAGATCAATGTGTTAACACAAGCTTCAAAGTTTATGTAGAGTGGTGTTGCGTTGTAGATTAGAAGTTCAGCTTCCGGTGGTGCGAAGCGTCGTTGTGGATCTAATAAACGATCCGCTTCATAGTGTGTTAACTGAAGAAATGTTATGTTCGTTGTATTTCCCAATGCACCAGGTTCCAGGAGTGTTCCATTAAAACAGTCCGACATCGTGAATGCTGTCTTTTCTTTTTCGTCATCGTAAATGTTCGTACAGAACATGAGAAGTGTCGGTCTTGCATCCGGAGTACTCGTAGCTTTCAGGTCCCTTGGCCAGATTTCTAGAGATGTTTCTATGTCTTTTGCTTTGTCACAGGAAGCTGTGAATATTGTGTCTCCTTGACGTACGACTACATCTTTACCCCCAGTTTCGATTCCAATGCAACGTTTTTCACATTTGAATGGTGGGCGAACTCGGGCACAAGATCCATAGTTGCATTCATAAAGACCTTCCAGTTCCAAACAATCTTTCTTGTTTACACAGACTTTTGGGATGTCTGTTGTTGTTAGATTGCAGGTTAAAACTGCAGTCAGATTTCGACATTTAGCACCAGATATTTCTCCTGTACCACTGACAGTTCCTTTTGTACAGTTGAAAATTCCGTGTAGGGTTCGACATTCTCCCTGAATGCACCTGCAGAATTCAAGAATATAATTTATTTAGTAACTGTCTAATTAACCGAATTACTGAAATACGGCAAAAATTATTAAGCACGTTACTTACTCGTATTGTTTTTCCTTGGGATCTAAGTCGTTACAAAAGAATTTTTTCGGGGAGTCGCATCCTTCCAAACGAATATTACTTCCATTGTTACGTACGTCAACTCGGATTTGAGTACATGCACCTCCGGACTTTGAAAGACACCATTCACCACAAGACGACCAAGATGGGACAGGTTGCCCTTCAATCTCACAATTCGGTATAGTCTCATTAGAAACAGTTGTACACATCACAGTATCTTCGGAAAATCCAGAATTGATTGCCTTGTACGATGGAACATAAACGGCGACAGTTAGATAGACGATGCTGACACAGCTTAAAACTGCCGTTAATTGGCATAAACAGACGGTGAGACAAATCCTCTTCTCAAAGGGCGTGTTCATCTTGAACAGTTGTTTTAGTACGGCTGCTGTTTACGTGACACTTAAAGACTTAACAATTCTTCACCATTTCAGAATGACAATATTGTTGAGGCTATTGCTACTGTTTCTGTATGTCTACTGTTATTAACCAACTATTAAAGAAGGACGAGGAAACGACGGGAAACATGGTGGCTTACTGTGGACGTTCTGGTAGTAAAGAAACGAGGTCGACGACGCGGGAGCATTGGGCATAGCGCATTATGTTAGTCTTTTAAGATCGATGAAAAGTTTTTGGATACGGCGACCCGAATCTCGACTCCGAGCACTGCCCCTTTGTACCACTTTCGTAGCACTGCACTTAATACAGCTCGGAAGATTCTTTGAGTATAAGTCAGGTGGTTACTAAGACTCGGGGGTCGGATGTCGGATTGTGAATGGGGAAGGATAGGTTTTCCTAAACGAATTACAACTTTGAAGACTATAAACTATAAACATTACTACAAAATGATGTTTATGAATTCGAAAATAATGTATGTAATGAAATTGACAATGATTGGAATTTTACTGTACAGAAAGGAATTTGTGGAAGCGATTTTAGACAAGAAAAGAGTGAAAAACAGCTTACGCAGCAGTGACTGGTGTTGGTGAAAGGCGGTGAAAGCTGAAGGAGGGACGGGCCCTAGATATTGTCACGAACTTACTTGTGTCTCCGTGTTTGATGGTGTATTTGTGAGGTCAAGGGTCACAAAAAACAAACAGGAGACAAAAGGGGACCCTTGAGCTCCTCTACAGCCTAAAAACTTGAGGTAGCACGAAGGCTCCTCTCCTTTACTCTGAAAGGAAAAGTTGCTCAGACGGAGACTGCTACTTTCTGTATTACTGAGTGGTGCAGAAGGGCCAGGAGGTGAACGAGGCGGTTCAGTCGAGTCCGATTCTTACTGCACCATGGTGGGGCTTTCTACTTTCTCGCGAATCCTTCCGATTCATAACGAATCATTGTTACACAATTTCCATGAATTGCTACATTACATTGCTTTTTCCTTCATGTGTTTGTTTACAACGTTAGCACGGCGTGTCTCTGCCTACCTCTTGTTTTCCTTTTTAATGGGATAAGCAGTTATGCTTATTCATTTTTCTTGGTTTTACGTACCGTTGAAAATTATGTGTCTTCTTGATAGATTTCGCAGCTGCTGTTTACATTTGATAATGGGTTTAAATTGGTTCATATTTTATGAAGATCGGCTTTCTCCCGGCAGATATCCTTTGTCTTTACAACTTATATAAAAATAATGTTGAATTGAAATTGAATCATAATTTTTATACTTTTGACTTCGGGTTTGTGGATAAAAGTGAAAATGAATATGTGGGTACCATTTATTTTCATACTTTATAATTATAACATTGTATACAACAGGCATTGATTTGACATCATTGAATTGCCCTAATTTACAAATTCCTATTCAAGTAACCTTTTTAGTACATTTTACGACCCGACGACGTTTTTTAAAAAAGTACCAGCTCAACACTGTCCATCTTTTTCTGTATAATAATGCCTTTAAGTTGTAAGTTGTACACAATTCTAAGCTTCAGTATCGCAGTATTGCTTTTACACTTTCCAGCATTCAGCATGCTTTCTCCGAATGCTCATTTGTCATTTATCGAACCTTACTCTGGCAAAGCTACGGTGACTGTGACTTGATAATGGAGTCAATTCTTTATGCAGTAGTATGCAACAGAAAATTGAAAAGAAGCGAAGAAAATTCGTGGTTTAGCGACAACATTTATAAACATTTTGTAGATAAAGTGCATTTTTCATAATGCAATTGTTTGAGTTTCGTAACGGGGTGAAATGAACTTTAAAGTTTTGTTGATAAAAAGATGTGTTTGGGTTACGAGTTACGACTTACGACCATGGGAGGAGTCAGAATGTGGTAAATTATGGACTGCAGTGCGAGAGCCCGTAAAGCCGGTGCGTGCGGTTCGGTTATTAAAATAAGCGTTCTAGCGGCTCGCAGAAATGCTTGCGAATCATAGTGTATGTAATTGCCACATTGAAGGTATTAGGTTCACATCGCAGTCGCAGTAAACGAATCTGTTTTGCTTCACGCCAAGAAGTTTGGTAATGGGCGTAGAACGCATTGGCTGACGCAGACAGACCATATTATCGTTTTAAACTTGCTGCGGTCATAGTTCCTTACTTATTGGTTGCATTATTATGCATAACGACTCATGGTTTCCTTAAAAATTCCTTATTAACCTTGTACTCCATCACACAACCAAAGTGAAACTTCAACGTTGAATGCTTTGGTTGTATTTCATTTTGCAAACATGCTAAGTAACATCTCAACACTAAAATGCAAAAACAGTGCGAAGCAAAATTCGTACAGGTTTCGAACGACTGTTTAAAACATCAGCGTGCTTGAATTCCCTATGTCTAAGATTCGATCGTTTGTATTAATACCGAATATTCTTAATTGGTTCAAAATTCTTTAAGACGTTAAGCGGACTTTACATATAGTTTGCATGCAGCATTGCTGCGTGTGGGTGCATTCTTAAAGTTCTTGGACGACTGGATATGGATTTGGGAATTTAACTATTAAAAACGATTTTTTTACTGAAGAATTATTAGTATTTTGATGTTTTAAACGAATAAACCTGTAGTATAGGTAGTTGTAAAAATGCTACAACCATACTAAAGAAGTGAAAACGTTGTGTAGTAGCTTGTTAGGACGAATCTCAGAAGCGTTGCTTTAGTTGACGTGGTTGATAAAAGAATACCAGGGTTTTATAGCACGGTTGCTTTAATTTTGGACTTTCTCCTACTCGGATGCCGCATTGGCCTTGATAAGAAAATTCACGTATTCGCCAATGCAGGGCGGCTACAACAAAAACTTTTGCTAAAACCATACCATAGCTTTGATATTATTTACTTCCTTTTCGATTACTCTATTTCTAAATGTTCAAACAATTTAGGTCTTTATCCTTTTAACAACAATAATTAATGGCGTTTTTCAGACCAGATTACCTCTAAAGTCTGGACCGCATAATTTAATACGTGTATAATTTTTTAATTGGAAATTCGAGCAGGTCAAGCATTTAAGTTCATCACCCATGCTCAAACGTTAAAAGTTTATAGTTAACTTGAATGAGAACATTTAAAATGCATTTAATGTATAAATGAAAATTTGCACATCAGTCACTGAGTTGTTACACTAGCGGTGCTGTTACTGCTTTTGGGATGTGGAAGCAAGAGCCAAGAAAATTGATTGATGACAGTATATTATAGTTTATTGTGAAACTGGCGACACAGGAATGCTAAACTGTATATTTAGTATCATACCATAACTCAATCATAACATAACTCATAACATACGCATGAATTTCATCGTTTCATGGTTGAAATGAGGGCTACTCTGATGTGATGCTCTTATAGTAAGAGTTGGTATTTATGCTCGGATAAGTTTTGTTTGTGTGGAAATAATGATTTTGGTTTTGATTGGAACTTTGCTTTTAGTTTGTATTAAATAATGCAAGGACAATGGATAGGATAATTGGATGTTGATTTGAATTGGGCGATTAGTGGATACTTAATTATGTATTGAAAGCAATTTGATGAGACTTGAGTGATCATTGGTTAAACTGCTGTAGGGCTGCAGAATTGACTATAGTGGAATATTAAATTGAGTCGGTCTTTGTATCCATAGTTGTAACGAGAGACTTCAGGACATTTTTGTTGTGAGTTTTTTTAGCGTACGCGAATGCGGGAAAGCCGAACATATTCGATCCGGTTTCGGAATTTAGAATTCCGTTGGTCGGTTGCACTCGGACTGTACCATTACTTGTCGTTCGTGTCTCCCACTTGCGAATCAATGGGGTTTGGGGAAAGTTGGAGAAAGCATTCTATGTATACGGTGCTACGTTTGAGCATTTGCCGGGTTTCTCTGTGGCCACTTTGCCGTTTTCTTTATTCTGTATAGCAAGATGTACATTATGGCAGTGTACATAGGAAGAACTTTGCAGTAGTGGCGCTTATAGAGTCGTTTTCGTTATGGAGGGATTGGAGGATTGCATGTTTCTGTCTGTGTGTCCGTATACAAGTCAGACCAGGCGGTGTAGTGTGTCGCTGAAATAGAAGCATTGCCTATATAATACGGAAAAGCACACACGGTTCGGTCCTTCCTACGACTACGAACACTGGAATATGTAGGCAGTGTAGTATGCTTGAACTCTAGCTAGTGGTTTAGGCAGACAGACCCAAAAAGACTTGTATTTCGCTAGCCTGCTGCTGCGTGTTCTAATCGAACTGCTGCATCCTGTCTACCAAGGCACTGCAATCCCAAAATGGCGAAGGAGACTTGGCCCACGTCCCGTCAGCTCCTCTAGCCTAACTCGTGGACAATGGGCAAACGTGACCTAAAAGTGACCACGATGGGCTAAAGCATACTGCTAATGGTGCCCTGACAATGACTTAGGTTACAGACCTTGTCAGGGTGTTCTACTGGGTGCGGTTCTCCCAAGACAATATCATCTTATTTGAATTGTGTTATTTTTAACAGTGTTCGTGTTTATCAGTCAGAAAAATTGCGAATACAAAAGCAATATGTGAGCCGCTCAAAATTTGTGTGATTGTAGTGCTACTAGTCAATTGTGCAATTGTGTAACGTGTGTAAAAAAAAGTCTATGCTTTTCCTGCCAAACATCACAATTTTTCCGTACGTCTTTGTTCACCTTCATTTCGCGTACTATATTCAAAAACATTTTTGACCATGATTCACGAGCTCCATGCAATCGTACTTCAAGTACTCCAAAAATGCCCGAGAACCCTTCGTTGTTGATGCTCACGTTGACGTGTCTCCCGTCGCCCACACACATGAGAAACGTTCTTTGGTGCTGTTGTTGGTGGATTTCTCAATCGCTACGTGTTCCGTCGTTTTTTAAAGCAACAATAATGTAACAATTTCAACTGGAATTGAAAGGCTCGATGACGATGATGCACAAACAGATGACATTCCGTCATATTAAAATTGGGTGACAGTAAATGACAACTCTGTACGCGTTGCTTTCATCGATATTGTGGATTTCGTCTCTCGTCCCGTCGTCGGTAGTTAACGATGTAATAAATTCTAAGGTTCAACGCAAGTTGCGTGAAAGTTTACGTCCAAAAGCTTGGAGCGCGCGGAGGACGTGTGCTCTATACAGCTGTGGTCCAAAATTTTTAAATCAATATTTTTTAAAATATTGGTCTGTCAATGTTTTGCGTAAATGATTTTTAATGCATTGCCTCGTGCTTGCTTGCAACAAAACTATACACTCCGAAACCGATCATTCCTGAAGAGTGTAGAGAAACATTTGAGCCGTTAAATAATACGTTTGAATGCTAACATTGTAATTTACACTGTCTAAATTGTTATTAATAATACATCATAATATTTTCCTATTTGTGTTGACGATGTGTATGTGAAAGTACTATTTAGTTGTTACAATGTTGTCCGCTCACAAATCAATGTTGTTCTTCTTCCGATATGTAAGTTGAAGGATTCTTCTTTGTCTTCTTTTCCATTATTACAATGTTCAAAGGTCAATTTGGGGAAAGCACAGAGCAGGCGTTTAAGAATTTGCTTCACAATGACAAAAATATGTTTGTTTCAGAGCAGAAAGAATTCAATGGACGTACGAATGAGTAACAGAAAATTTCATACATATTCAAATTGCCAAAAATGACGGAATCAGGTGAAGGAAATTTACTTACGAGACGATCAGCAGATATAATTGCAAATTACATCCACGTGCAAGCAGTGCTTGAAATGCCTTTGGAGTTTTTGGTTTTCTTCTGTTTAGTATCGAATAGTGGAAGTATTATTGAACATCTCGAATTCTTCCTAAAGAAAGATTGCTTTTCGAGTCAAGCAAATGAGATTTCACAATTCGCCCAATTGACAGTAGGTTTTTCTCCTCAAACTATTAAACGTGCAACAATATCATCATTGATTTCCAACGTTATTGTTGAAGTGTGCAAATGCAAATATTTGGGAGATTGTGATTTTGTTACAAAGAAGAAAAAAAGTTACAGTCTGAGTTGTATCGATTGGTTTGAGAAGCTATTTTTTGAAAGAATTGTCACTGTTCGGTGAAAGCATAAGGCATTTTGCTATCATGCTTTTTGTGTGTCATCGTCACCAGTCACAGTGAATGTAGTAATTCAAGCAGCGATATCTCTTCCAAGTGTTGAACTTGATTGTCGCGCTGAGCGACAAAACTCGATGAAAGCCGGATTTCATTCCTCCAAAACAATACAAACTTTAAGACAAACAGACAAGAAAGAGACACTTTTACCTTCGTGTACTACGTTACGTATAGTATAAGCTTCGCACGTGGTCGCTTGTGCAAAAAGATTTGCTTGCAAAGTTCCAAAAGATGATACTTAGAAAGAAATGTCGCCAGAATTGACGCTGAGAACAATGGAAAATGAAATGGTTTTAATGAATTCATCGAAAATGGCATTATGATGGAAGGCGTGCTTGAAGGACGAGGAAAATGTCCACACAGCCCGGTCGCGGTGTGACAACCGGGTGTTTGTTGCGGTAAGCACGAGAATGCCGGGAGAGGAGGTGTCGAAACGACTTGGTTTATCATCAGGAGCAGTTCTTCAACCACCACCCGCGTCAGAACGACAATCCACAACGACTCCCGGTGGCAATTTGAATACCAGTAATGTTGTCGGCATACTGGGAAGGAACCCACCGGAAAAGCCGCCGACGACTTTGAATGTAACGAAGTGTTTTGAGTCATCGCTGTGTTTGGATCCTAGCGGACTCCTGCCAATAAGCGGGGGTCTCATTTCAGGCTGCTCAGACGACGATGATGACGATGTGGGCAGTTCGAAACTGGAGTTGGAGCTTCAGTTCGCTGGCATTGACAACGAAACAGTGGAATTGGACGTTGAGGAGGAAGATGGTGGTCTGGAAAAGCCGCCTCCGCCAGTGCCGTCACCGTTACTTCCTCCTCCCGCCTCGGCGGGCTCGACAGGACATCCCAGTGCGGTTGCTTCTGTCGCGGCCGTGGAGGAGGACGATCCTGAAGGAGGAAAGCCTGTTGAATGCACGGAAGTAATTGTTCCAATACAGACATTCGCTGAAAAGTGTTTGTTCTATACGACGGCCTTCTTTATTCTACTGGCCGTCTTCAGCCTGTTTGCATTCCTCTTCCTGGTGCCTTTCGTTATTGACCCGGCCTTTACGACCATATTTATGGAGTTTGACCCTGAGCCGGCCTTGTGTGTCACCATTTCACACGAAATGCTGCAAGGGGCGTCCAATTGTAGTACCTGGGTTTCGTGTCGTGAAGGGTGCACCAAAGAAGTGTTTACCTGCAATCAAATCAAAGTTAAATACCGCAAGGCCCGGCCAGTCCCTGCAGAGAAATCTTTGAAATCAAAACGAGATATCGCCTCGCCTCTTCACAATTCACTTTTACATCATCAAGCATCCAGTTCTAGTAATAATTATCTTAGTTCTAGGAATCACAATAAAAACAACCATTTACTAACTATGAAGCGTCTACATTCGAGCCTCAGTACTAGTAACAGTCAATTTTCCACGCATCCAGTTGAATCTACTAGCAATACTGATACTGGGACTAGTGCTCTCGTTCAAAGTATGAGTGTGTTAACTGCTCCTGCTGCTATCGGTGGTCCAAGTGCCCATGAACACTACAATGAGAATGTTGGTGTCGGTCATGATTATGGTGAGGATGTGGATGTGGATGTGAATGTGGCCAAGGTGTTGTATCGAAGCAAACGCAAACATAATGGTGGTGCCGGTACTAAGTACACTGCTGCTGCTGTTCAGAGTGACATGGGAAACAACTTCTGGGATATGCCTTCAGCGCATCTCTACCCAAACGTCAAGGGATGTGGCTATCCTCCTGTCGTCGTCTGTTCCGACTTCCTGGAGAAGTACGGAAAAGTCGGAAACAACTTTAGTTGCTTCTACAGCAAAGTCGATCCTGCGCTTGTAGTAACGTCATTCGACATGACAAGAGTCATACTCGATCTCGTGTACTCAATGGCCATCCCAATTCCGAGTTTCATAATTTCCGTAGTTTATCTTATTTTCGCGTATTTCCGCATTTACAACACCGATCCATCAACAGTACATCGAACTGCCGCCGCCCCTGTACGCACACCTACAAATAATAATGTTACAGTCGCTAATGGGGCGGGTGGTGGTTCTTCAGACGTAGACGGAGACACTACTTTGTCTGCAGATGACAAAACTCGCATTCTCACACGGTCCACTTCGAAAGGTTTAAATGCGTTAACGGATAAACTTGTTCCAAACTCTGGTAAAGGCCTTAATTCTCAAGTTATCGAAATGAATGACTTGGCTCCTTCACTGCATCTCCCAATCGATGGTGATTTACTGCTTCCGCGAAGAAACAACAGGGCCCCCGAGCGGAATGGACCAACTAACCCTGCTGCCAAAAATAGAGGGTAATATCATGTTCAATGTCATTCATTCACTCATTCATTCTTTTACAATACAATTAGTAGTTCCACTACAATCTCTTGTAATCTATTATAATCATTACTATACTGAAAAGAATCATCTTCGTTATGTACATAATATCATAATGTGTACAAAACCGTACAAAACCTCCTATACTATTATGCTACTTAGATGATTACTGTCAAGTGAAATTTTGAAAGTTGGTCAACTCATACTCATACTCATAACAACAAAATGTACAAATGATAGCTACTAGCTGATAGCATTACAAAGAGGTCGTATAGACTAGGAAAAAGTAGCACCACCCAGTTTGGAGTTCAAAGTGAGTCTGCATGGAATATAGAACACATTGGTATTAAGTTCACACGCTGAACTGAATGTAGTACACTTGTGGGGTCCGAATCGATTGCTTTGGTGAAAGCAAACCCGGTAGACGCTCTGTTGCATTCCACACAAAAAGTTACAGTATACAGTTAACATTTAGTAGTACGTTCGATTCGCAGCGAGTGAGTAAAGCCATAGTACCAAATTTTTGATGCGGGCGGGTGAACTGGCAGAACTGGCATCCCGTCTATTCATGCATTCTCCTAGACGGCCAAGACAGCTAAGAAGCACAATAAAAAGACGGAGCTTTCGTCGGCCCGAGCTGAGTATTACTATTAGTTTTGCTTGTTCCATACAACGTACGCGTCTGCAGGTATTTCGTGGTTCTGCAGATCGTGCTGTTTTATGACATGACTAGTTCCTTGCCCAACCAAGAAAAGCTTTCTATGAAGGAACACTCTATTTTTTTCTCGAGTCGAATGACCGTTCCTTGTTAAATTAACAATGAGAACTCTAGTATACTATTTCTTTTGCTGTCTGTCGTCTCGCTCAACAACCTTCTGCTTCTTCATACCTTGAATTTTGAAATCATCTCAACAATCTCAATTCTCAGCCAAAGAATCACATCGCCTTTCCTCTGTTTTTCATTCTTTCCGTACCAAAACATCTTTCATTTATTCTTTGTTATTATAGTACAGCACAAGGCGGCTAATACCTTTATTACATGGTGTTCAAGGAATTTTTCCCGAATCTATGCAAATCTGTAGCTTTGCTGGTTTTCTATGAGGAATAACAGGAATATGAGAGGTCAAAAGTACGTATGTACATATAGTAACTTAGCACGTTACTGTCGAACTGGAGAGAGTCGCACCGTCTCCATTTCCATATATAGACTTGGTTTATGAAGTCATTAAAGTATTTTCTGTCCTTTTTGTAATTTTATACAATATATTTGAGATAGAGCTCAGAGTTAAGGTGACCCTTGACGCATCGAGTATTCGTTTAATTCGTATGCATTCAAGATTGCATTTATTTCTGTTGTCAAAATGTTACGTAAGATGATTACTGCATAATCGACAATCGACATTGAAAGGGAAAATTTGACCATTTTGCTTATTTTGGTAGGGGCGAGCCAACTCTGCTCGGGGGCTTTGAAGAGACGGATTTTTAGCGGACTGTGAGAAAATTAGTTGATTTTTGACTGTTTGTCTGCCGTTGTGCGAAATAATGTTTCGAAAGCGTCCTGCACACACAATCAAACCCCAACTTTCACTCGTCATCTTCATGGGCAAAGAGCAAAGAGTCAGGCATCAGGCTACTACTAAATCTTATGCACATCACAAGCAGCACGACAGCAAAAATTAATCAAATTTTCCTCATTTTTCAATGGGACCAATTCACTCATTCACTGCTCCTGGTATTCAACCTTTTCCACTCTTGTTCTTATTTGTTTTTTTTAAAGCAATAGTTTGCTAAATATATAAATACAACCCTGCTGGTTTTCTATTCCCATGCTACGCTTAACCGTGACAGTTTTTGCCTCTTTCAGTCAATTGAAGTGAATGCATGATCTTGTTTTATACAGCATGATTACTTTTCATGTGTTCATGTAATTTTCTTAATTTTCATGAAGTGAATTAAAAATTGCACAATGGCGGATTCGGAAAAAGCAGTAATCCAACAAAGCAATAAAATATGTAGAGACTGTAGTGCTGATGCTGACTAGATACTCTTATATTGTGTTGTTGTTATTGCATGGTATTTACTTCCAGAATTCTTCGGAAC
>JABASF010001524.1:0-21323 GCA_019776145.1 Harlomillsia oculata | reverse complement strand
TGTGTGAAAAAGATGAGCGATTTGTCCGTCCTTTACCTTTACTCTGTCTACTACGTACTACCTTATGCACAATCACTCTTTTTATTCTCGTGCAACTGTCAGAAAAGTTGGTTGATGTCATCGGAACAGAGTACGATGACACGTTGATAAAGCTAAAAATCATAACAAAATTTGGGATGTCCGATTCTAAAAGCTAAGTCCATTTTACGATACCACATTATTCTACCGTTTTATTTCATTTAAGTTTTTTCGTACTTTAAAATTTGGTTGCAGTCCTTGCAGTATATCATCTACTACAATACCACGGCATTTTGTGTAGTAGTTTCATTGCCTACAGAATTGAAGTGCATAAAAATAACAATAAAAATCACAAAATCAAAGCATACATGAAGAAAGAGAAAATGCTTTTATCCACTTGCAAATACTATTGAATGATTTTCCCAGAAGTTAGGATAGGATGTCCTTAAGAAATAAAGTTATCCCAAGTCTCACCCGAAGGAGAAGTTATTTTGTCCTTGTCTTCAAGAGTCACAAATCGATTCATCTTCTATGGAAGCTCAACTCAATATTTCCATTTATCTGTTGCCTTGAAAAATAAATTGCGAAGGATGCATTGACAGTTGCACGAGAATAAAAAGAGTGATTGTGCATAAGGTAGTACGTAGTAGACAGAGTAAAGGTAAAGGACGGACAAATCGCTCATCTTTTTCACACAGTCCATTTTTCGTCCACTTTTCCACTTTGATGAAAGTTAAAAGTTTTCAACTTTTACAGAAATGATTGATATTTTCACGTGGATACAAAGGCGTTGATGCTGAGTGAATGACGTCAATACTAATGTTTTTGATTCGTCTTAGCTAGTAGAAAAATTCCTTCTAGAAATATATTTTGATATTCAATGAAAGGTAAAATATGTTGAGGAAGGCTGAACGTTTCGTAATTCTCAAGTAGGACTAATAACGAGCAACTAGGCAACTAAAAGGGTGTCAGTGTCACTTATAAAAACATCGACGCTAAAAAGATTTTCTAGAAAATCAGAATTGACACGTGATAGTCCACGCCTATTCACCCTTCGTCGAAAGAATGATGGAGACATGAATGAATTGCATCAGTTGTGATCGCGACAGTTTTTTTATTGCTAGGAAATGTTCGTCTCTTCCTTTCGAGACAATTAGTCTGCTTGTGTCAGATGCCTGAGAGAACATAGCAAACGTTTAAAGGTTCGCCTTGTCGATATTTGCTCCAACTTTCTCGGCACCGTTCACGCTTTCCTTCATTTTTTGTATCTCTGATCGTCGCAAAAACACGTTGAATCTGCAGGTCTCATGTTACTGTCTACTTCACCTTGACTGACCTTGTGCTCGGCGTACTCCTTTTGTCCTTGCATCTTTCAGAAAAAAAAATCATCTTATTTAATTCTTCACGCCAAATTCGTTCATAACGTCAATCCATTATCCCACTTCCACTGTGACTGAACTGTTATTAGGTCTCTTATCATATACTGGCATATAAAATAATTTTGAATTTTGAGATAAATGCTCACTTTTGCATATTGTCACATTCGGGCAATGCTGGCTAGTATTAGAATTGCCGTATACCAAATACAATTCAAGGGCCTCTAGTATAGTCAACTGTCTGTAATATTACAAGACAACCGCATATGATTATGATTACCCAATTTCAGTGTACGAGTCGCATACTTTGGATGAGATCCAACTCAACCCGCCGTAACTTGTCATAGGCCGTGGTTAAACCTTCCCTTCCCCTTTTCCTTTCTGTCTACGACGAGAGAAAGGCTGAAGCAGACATGAAGACTTTTCCTCGTCTTTTCACCCGATTTAATTCCTCTGTTCCATTTTTATCATGACATTTTTCTTCCTCCTCTGGGTTCTTGTATACTTGTTCAGCATTCTGTGTTTGAGAAATGGTTTCAATTGGGTTATTCGAATGCCGTAGTTCATCATTGTCTTTCACAGCATTCCACTTTCCTTTATTGGAAGAATTGTAACAGTATTTTTGATACAGTTGATATCCGATTTTAAACAAGTATACACAACGGTTTGCCCCAGTTTTCACTAAACAGTTTTGGAAACCGAAATCCGCAGTATGGTATTTTATGTGAGCATTACTTTAATGATGCAGTTAATCAATCATTTGGATACTGAATTTGAATGAAAAATTCTTCAAAGGTCTTCAACCATTTTACAAATTCGACTTTCACACAACTTATCGTAAATAAGTTACGAGTGCAACAAGATTGTTGGAGGCTGCAGTTACGACGTCGTATAAATAACAGAGGAAATGAAAATGGAATGAGATTGATTTTCCTTCTGAAACACAACAGAGAAAATAGTTTTAGTATTTTTGTGACTTGAAATCTGTGATCTTTTGTTGGTGCCAGCGCAGTGGAAACAGAAAAGAGATGAAACTGAACTTTCTCAGCTCAAACGAACATGCCATTGTAGTAGTTTTTTTATATTAACCTTTTACTCTTCGTTCTTTCTCTTGACAAGTCAAACTTTTCCTTTTCATTCTCTTTATCAAAGTGTTGTCTAGTACTTGGGATTTTTTTCCATGAAACGTCTGATAGAAAACTCCATGTTGTACAGTTGTACTGCTGGATACTGCTGCAGATGTCTACCGCATCCAGCTAAATATTGTGGCTTTGATTCTTTTATGGTGAATTGAAGTTGAACACACAATGATGAGGATGATGCAACGAAAGTTATTACATAGCTGACGCCACACGGTTGGTTTAGTGTCAAAATGAAAGTATAATTTTCTTAGAATTTCCAAACGTTAAACATAACTTAATTGGATTTATTGAACTAGTTGTAAATAACTTTTTAAAGATTTTAGTTTCAATATAGCGTTACTTATTAGAAAAGAGTACTTTTTGTACCGTCCTAATGACTTTCTATTCAGTATAAACTGAAATGGAAAAAAAAAACTTTATGAAATGCTCATTTTGAAAGATCCAAACGAGATTCTTTTCGGCTCGCTTTGCTGAAAATGAAAAGAAATTCTCCATCGATTTGCTCAGTCAGGAAAACAATATTAAAGGTAAGAATGTACAGGGAGGCTACCTTGATCGTAATGGCAATTCTCATCTTTCCTGCAAAATAAGAAGAACACATGCCGGACTTTCTTGTAAGAGATTTTTTGCGAATCCAAGTCACTTTAACAATACCTAACCTTGGCTTCTCCTTGGAAAGAAAGAACACTAGAACTTTTGTGGTTAGAAAGAGAAGTTCAATCGGCTTTGTGCCTTGAATTGCACTCTTTGGTCCCTTTTGGCCACACTCTCAGCATCAAATAAATGTTCAAACTTCAAAGGTTGAGACCCAGCTTAAAAGCAAATCCAGCGGTGTATGCGTATACATCTTATGCATGGCATTTTCAGAACTGATTACTGTAGTTCAATAACTTTAAAAAACTGCCGTTTAGAACATTATAAATTATATTATAGTTGTATATCAATAAAAGTATATAAAATGGAATTTTGTCCAAACGCGCATAAAAGCACAACGTGAGAACTTAAATTGGTCATGTATTTTCTTGTGGACGGCTTTTTTAATTCCGTTTGTCATTGTCATCAAATAAACATATGTCCGGTTGGGATACACGCAGAAAACACGAATTGTGATTGACCTGATCTCGTTATTTATAAGGAATGATTCTTCCGTATTGTTGCGGTTAAAATTGGCGTATTGTCTTGAAGACCTGCGTGTCTTGGGTAGCAGGGTATTTGACATAAAAATAGTGTTGATCGTAGTATACTCAAATAATGTGCACCTGTCACAACACTCGTCTGCTGAGCAACTTTGGGATCAAACAGCATTAATATTTGCATGTGACATGCAATTTTATTTGACACATTAACAGAAGAAGAAACTGGTAACAGTCAGATCGAATTGGTTTCCGTTGGTTTTGCCGTTGACGTTTACCCGTTTCTAGTGAATTGTGAGGTTTTGCATTTTCAGATATAGGAAATTTAATATCTTGTAATGTAAATTATAAAGTCGTGATTCAGTTACACTGCACTCTTGATTTTGAAAACCAAATGTTCATGTAATTAAACTTTTCGGCAGCAGGGGTTCAAAACCTGACTTGCTGTGAAACCAATTGAATGCGGTTTTGCACATTTGGCAAACTACTCTTTCCAGCGAGCAAGCCCTTATTTGTGAATTATGGTTGGTATTACACTCTCTTATAAATAAATTCTATCAACTCATATTTGCTTTGCCGTTATTTCCTCCTTTGTTTTTGTGATGTGATAGTGATAATGCTTCGCTTGAGCCCTTTCGCCTGAAAATGAAAAATCCTTTCGGTTCCTTTCCTGGTACATTTGAAAGAAGCAAAATTCCACATGAGGAAATCTGCTCGAACGACAAGGGTTTATTGTATGCCTTTGTCTACAAGCGTTGGTAGCATTAACATTAAAAACTACTCAGGTAACTCAGGTTCAGTTTGGTTACGTAGTTACATTGGGAATACTATTATCTTCTTTATCATGCTATACTATTTTACTATTCGGAGTCGAAAATACTTCATTTTCGCCTTCATAGATAAGACGTCAATTATTATAGAAAATCTTCATCCTGTGAATATAATCTTTGGTCAAATGCATCTTTTAATTTTAGATTTGATTTTTAAAATCAGACGTTATCGTCGTAATTGCATACAACCCAGAAACAAGTTCTTGGTACTTTCGTCTGTAGTTAGGAAACTGAGATTATATTCCATGAACGATTTTAGCTACTGACTGAGTTTCACGCTGCATGCACTGTTTAGAAAAGAGTAGTCCCATTAAAAATAAGGTATATGTGGAAGGAGCCAAAAGGCGAAGAGGTTTTTTGGCAATGTGCAATTGTGCAAAGTGCCTTTAACAATAGTAGAACATAAGCCTCATGTATACATGTGTGCGTGCTGTGCTGAAGCGTCCTGCTTCGTCGAAACTACTCGGCACGACGGCACACACCGTCTTTTTCGCATGCACTGGCATTTGCAAAAGGTTTCACCACCAACGTGCAGTTGCAGCAAGCCCCGTAAGCCCTTCCTGAACGTTCAGTCTGCGTCCAACATCCGTAGGAAGCACAGGCTGCTTTTGCCGTTTTCAGTGTCTTGGTTCTTGACACACCTTGAGGAAATAGCCGACAACGACAACGTCGTCGTCGTCGTGTGGGAGAACGCGGACTCGTCTGTTATACAATCTACAGCGTTGAATGAACTTTTACCGTTCTTCATCTCATCATCGCATCACTTGGTTGCTTTTTTTGAATTCACGTTTTGACTGTCATCTCGCATTCTTAGGAACTCATAGTTCTCATCGTATGTATTGCGTACTGCACGAGTTGAGTTCAAACTCTGTTTGTTGTCATTTATGATTTCTGTGCTCTCTGTGCCACACAGCGACTTTACGTTCCTCGTCGGTAACTCGCTACCCATTAGGAAATGTGTACAGTGCTACCGAAGCAGAGACTTGTAAGATCTTCTTTCTGTGACATTCTTGGCGAATGTATTGCCAATATTTCATGTGCTGTATTGAATATTGACAATTTGGCAGACGAACTGGGAAGAATCATTTGAGCAAGTGAAAAAAAACCTCAGCATTTGAGTGTCATTGGACTCTTGGATTCATTTTTTGCTGTATTTGAGTTTCATTGGGTAGCAAAATACTAGCGTCTTCCACAATTCACTACGATTAACGGTTGCGGCCTTGCGGCATTGTATTTACGACCACTGTATTCAACCACCACAGCGGTTATTCTCCTTTCGCGCAGCGTGCTTCTCTGAAATATTTTGTCAATAACTTAACCAGAGCAGATAACGTTGAAAAAGTTTGTTTGTTCTACACGTGCTGCTATATTTTATTCTTGGTAATTGTCTAACGGCTACCAATCCGAACGCCTTGTGGATCACGAGACAAAAATTTTGTCAAAACCTGCGTTTATAACACTATCTTATCTACAATAAATTCTACATTTAGTCTAATAGATATGCCGTTTGGATAATGCCCAGCAGATCAAATGCCGCTCTTTAACTTATACTCCGTATGAATTCAATTCGACCTAAATTATATTTAATTCTTTACATTCAACTGGAAATTCTCAGTCAGTTCTGCGCTTATTCGACCTTTCTATCAAAAATGGAGTTATCTTGTAGGCTGACCAAAAATACTTTATAGTACCATACATCCAAAATTGTTAGCATTGAATGCTCCTGGTTCATTTCTGTGTACAGTGAAGAAGTGTTGAACAGTATACGGAAACTTGTCTCTGTGAGTAAAGTTAGCGGGTATGAACTGTCAAACTCAAAAAGCAATACTGCGGCATGCATTAAGTACTAATATAAAGCAGTTGTGCACACGTTGTTTTATTGTTCCTGAATTTATCGTACTAGCAATCGAGACCGAGAGAGAAGTGATAGTGGGCTAGTATTACAACTTGTCGAGCCCATGTGGACACAAGACAGACAGACAGAATCACACGAATCCCGTTTTGTCTATTTATGTCCACTGGGTCACTCAGCCAGTGCCATTGCCGGAAGTGAATTATTAACAGTTGTGTTGGTTGGGTAGTGTACACCAAATCCCTCATTGCCTGTCCACTCAGCTATTGTTGTATGCAACTTTACGACTGCGAACTCGTTTCGATCAATTTCCTTTCGGCAGTAATAAAACTTGAGATCTGGAAAATTTTCATTTTCTTGTGATGCATGCAGTATGAATTCGTCGTTTTAAGTATCGTCTCCGTATCTCCTTACTGTCCTTACCCTTACTTGTGGTTACACGATACTCATTTTCCCGTTTATTACAGCCATTCTAACTCGTTCAAATGCGAAAATAATGTACAAGCAATTTGTCAAGTATTACTACTAATTACTACAACAATCAAATTGCAGTCATTTAAAGCGAAGGAGTATAAACAAACGAATGCACAAACGAATTCTCAACTTTTTTGAATTCCTTCTTGGTTAAAAAGTGATGTGAGTTGAAAAGAACTGCGGATAAATTCTTGTTGGAACTAAAATTCTGGCGGTCAAAAGTGGAACACTTCTACACGCCAAAGTGGGGCTGCGTCGTAAGAGCAGTACAGTGCCTTCTCCCGAAATGCTTTGCCTAGTCCAAGGGTTCCATAACAAGAATGGCATTGAGAACAATAAAACGAAAGAGACTGGAGCCAAAATGCCGGATTTAAGGTAAGCTGAATCTCCGCCAAAAGGAAAAACAGTCGGAGTTCCGCTTCTTCTTGTACGCTAATATAAAGGAACATAATCATTATTTCATAAGTAACAATGTAACGCCGACAATCTCTGGCTTCACTATACTGTAACAAAAATCCAGGATTCCATAGGCTGCTAACCCCATTGTAACTCCATAACCGTAACACATCGTCAACTTGCCGACACAGTAACGTCTACGGTATAACGTTGATATTACTTTCTCCAAGAGTTCTATCGATTTACCTTTCTTGCAATCCGAAACACTGGCTTTCCTTTGTATAAATATATAAAGATGGACTTTGTACTAGTGATTCATATTTTGGTATGAATACATTGGGATTGAGATTCATTCTGGTCTAAATTACGAAATGTTTAGTCATGTAAACCAAGTAGAAGTTCATTAAAAGGACCATACGTTATGACTTTATATAGTAACGCCAGTTCGTACGTTTTGGAGTTTGATCTTCTGTAGGAGCACTTTTGAAGCGTTATGAAAATGCACCAACAAACAAAATCCAAAGTTTGTGTTTACGTAGCTGTATGACACTCCAGCTCCGTAGGTTCCGAAAACTTCACCAACGCCCAGTGTAGAAGTGTTTGGTATTGTATTTTTTCAATTTCAAGAGTCTTCAATGAAGTATAAAGTAACCGTGAATTCAGTTTGTCTCATGTCTCTTATGCACTTTTTGCAAGTGATGATAACCTCCCTTGACTGCTCGGCCTCAAGTTTTCCTACTTTGTTATAGTATACTTACAATGGCTCGAGCAAAGTTCTTTTCTTCTCTCCCTCCTTACTTGAGATAAACTTTGGTTTGTTTTTGCCACTTTCATTTCCTCAACGAGATCTCTTCTCAGCGAGATGAATGCCAAAATCCTTTTACATATGCCTGGCTGTATATAATACACCGCCTTTTAAAAATTATGAATATTTTCTGCAATATTCACATCCGGGCAATCTTCTTCAACAACTTGAACTTCATTTCCTTCCTGGAAACCGCACAGCTTGAAATTAATGACATTTCTGAACTAAGGTTCAGGCAGATGAAGGAATTTTGCAACTTGCGAAATCTTGAGTGAGACGGGAAATTGCAAATTTAATAAGATTTCTAGTCGTGAGACTCGGCTTATGCAAGACAATGTTCACGTTTTCTGCTCAGGTTTCTCGTGACGTATCCTTTGAGAAGACGTTGCTGAATCTTTCGCTTTAATCTCAGATTTTTTTCCATTTCACATACAAACGAAATGATGTACATTTTTCGAAATTTCCACAAAAATCAGATTGCATATTGCCATTTTCGAATATCCTTAGCTGCTGCAATAATCCTACATTTGGAACGATTTGATACTATCATATTAGCTGAAGGACGTTAGCTCTGCAACACTGTCATTATCGTTATCGTTATCATACATAATATCATATTAATTTACGCTGGACTAGAAACAAAGCCTTGTAAATACAGTTTTTAAGGCTTTACGCAGTTTCAAGCACGAGGTTGTAATGTTAGTGACTTTGTCGTAAATATTGGATGAACTGACAAAACTTTCTATTCTATTTTATTTCAACAGTAGATCCTTATTTAGGGTATAGACTAAAAGAAACACGGGTTTCCTATATTCTCTGCCACTTAGGATATTGACTGACCCTTTTTCATCCTGGTCTTTAACCTCACTCGCTTCACTGGCGTTTCCAAGTTGACTTCGGAGTTCGGATGCGTCTGAAATGACAAGAAAGTGCTGTATAAAAGTTCTTGGTTTTTCGTCTTCTGCTACCAAATGTTGGTATGAGTCAAAGTCCGATAATCGTCCAAGTCCAAGTTCCCTTTTGTAAACAATTCCTATATAACTTCCTCGAATCGAGGTTTTTTTTTGCTGCGGGTGTAGCTTTTGGAAAGACCGACGCGACAATATAAGGGAACAACTATTGGTTTTAATAATAATAATGCAACATTAATGCAATGATAGTAATGTTCGTCATTTCCAAGTCCATCCTCAATTGCTTTTAGTAGTTAGGGATCTCATATTCGCATAGGCACTAAATGGACAAGTCCGTATATTAAAAGGGCACAAGAGACGACGACGTATAAAAACATTTAGGGGCTGTAACTTAAGTAAGTTGCCGTAGTATTACTTTTTTTCCTGAAAGAGTGACAAAGCTCGAGAAATTTGGCCGGAGAGCGAGTATAACATATGTGTCGGAACTTGTGTAGTAATTTGTCTTCGTTACAACCTGGGCTGTTAGTGCGCTTTGACCATTCCAGTGTGATAGTTTCGATGACAAGTATGCTGGGAGTGAAAATGATTCTTCGTTGTGGGTGTACGATACATTATTAATGTCATCGTCATCGACGTCTACCTCGTGTCCGAGACAAAATGTCTACGTCCAAATTCCTCTCTGATCGTTTCCTACGACAAAATTAGGAAAAGTGGGCCAACTCTTGATGACAAAAAGGAAAGGAAATAAAATGTGATGTTGCCTTTTAGGAATACAAAATGGTGAAGTATATATTTTCCTTGAATAGGAAGTACGATGTGCGAGTCCCGAAATGCGTTTGAGGTTTGCGTCGTACGAACCGACAAACGACTACGATAACTTGTTTCTAGACAGGTGTATTTTAATTTTTGATTACAGTAGTATCATGTACTTTAGTAAAAATGTGTATAACGTATCAAATTCGTATTTCGTATTACACGGAAGGCATACTCAGTAATATAGTTTCATGATGGTTATTTTTAGATTTCCACTGTTTTAATATTCTGGAATTGTACGTAAACTTATTCCTTTCCTACGAAACCTTCACAAGGTTAATTTTCTCAACGCATAATTCTGCATGACGTTGGAGGCTTTGTCTTTGACTTTCGAGTGCTCTTTAAGACAGTTACACTATACACTTGTCTCTACTGGAAGAATTGGGAGGCATTCTCTGGCCCTTTTGGAGCGGAAAGATAATTCAATAATACATATCTTTTGTGACGAAACGTCAAGATGTGCTGGTAATTGACAGTTGATTGACACCAAGCAGTCTCATGGGTCACAATATTTTCAATACGTTGTGGAGCAAATTCAGATTTAAAAAACTTCACTGGAGGGGAAGGCGAGTGGGTTGTCGTTGTCGGTATGACGGTTTTGAATTACTGTTTTGCACTCTTTTCTGTAAATCGCACAACTGCTGGCTTACAAATCCAAAGCACAAGATTTCCGTTTCAAAAGATAAATGTTTAAAATAAGATTTTCTCCAAATCCATGACTTTAGCATCTACGCTTTATGACTCATAAATTCCACGACCACGAGGCAAACAACAAAATTCTAAAACCGAAAAGTAACGGCGGCGTATTTGCATAAATAAAAAAGGCTTTGCTTCCTCATATTTGCTTAATGTACTTCTTGAGCAGTGAGAACGTTGAACTTCCGTTCGTTCGTTGACTACATCAATATCTTCTTTTCTTGTTGATTTTAGCAAATACTTAAACTTGAGTTATGCTGCGTATGACGTCAACGATCTGATGATCATAGAATCGCTAGTTAAGATTAAATTTATAGGACAGAAAAGCAAGAATTTAAGGTTTATTTACTTTTATTTTCATTCATTTAGGAATGCTCATTTTTCTAGTTTCCGGATTTTAAAATATAGCGATGATTCTTATTTAATATAAATATGTATTCAATTAAAAATGATAATTTAGTTATCATTAACGTGAGTTTAAACCCCTTTTTTCGCTATAAATTTTAACGACAACCGTTGTACACACACATTACTTGTTTAAGTGCGGCGATAATTTAAATTTACCCATTATTATACTTGAAGATGCAAAACCGCGTGTGAAATGTAAATAAATTGTTCAGTGTACAGAGACCTAAATACCGACGGAACATTTGCTAAGATCCGAAAAGGTCCCATTTTGTAAACATGTGTGCGTGTATGTGTAGTGTGAAAGCAACAATTTCCAAAAATAAAGCATCAACGTTGTCTGTCGTCTACCGATTGCATTTGCGAACATTTTGTGCGTCTTATACGGGTTCTTGTTTTAAACAAGCAAAAGCCCGAGGAAAGAATAACAATTGACGATGAACGTCGTGTGAGCCAGTAGCTCATATGAATTTGGATCGTCTGCTAGTTAGTATTTAGTTTCCTTTTGTTTGGATTCCACAAGTCTTCATGGTTTTGCAAACGTGCATTTAGTAAATACTTGCAGACGCCGTGCCAGGTTTTTGTAATCGTGAAAATACGGCTGGCATATATACCACAAAAGAGTATACGACTCGGCTGGAGCTAGCTTGGATGTCTACTCAAAGTGTCAACCAAAGAGTAGTGGCTTGCATTTAGTGAGGACAAAACTGTTTGTTCTCAGGCTGTCTGCCACGACTCGACAGAAGATTTTGTGACCCCATTTTGGTTCACGAAAGACAGGATAGGAGGAACTTGAAAGTTCACCATTTCGGTGTTTGTGTAGAGAGCTCATATAAAATATGTCCTTTCACTCCGTTGCGTCATGTTGCCCGAATTCAAACATTACAGAAGGGAAAAGGGATTTTCAGGAAAAAGAAACAAGTAGCTTCTTCACCCGGGAACGGCGACCACACAGTTAAAAATCTATAGATGTTAATGCTATAATACGTATCTATCTTGCTAAGTACACAAAGTCTCCGGTGTTTGTAGTCTGTGGGTGTGCTTCAGTTCAGTGAGCTAGACGGATTTTTTTTCACATGGGAAAGCACCAAAAATCTTTCTGGATAGTTAAGCCCATTATTCCCACATATTTGGCTTGTATGTATAGTAATAGAAAAGTCATGTGATTATTCCCGATTGTTCGAGATTTCCTTTTGAGCAAGTCCATTTGAAGAGATCCGGAAGCTAACTGGTTTTTGAGGCATCGTTTTTTGCATTGCTTGCTAATAAGCTTCAGAAAATACTCCCAAATGACTATATGGAGTAGTCTGAAATCGAAAAAGTGCCCTTTTTTTCATATGTACCTTGTGTGAATGTATTCCAAGTCTCATTACTATTACAACAGTTATTTCCTTTTACCCACCCTTTTCAAAATAATAAAAACGGTGAAACTGGAGAAATCGTCCCCATTTTGGTTATTCCATCCATCAATTTTGATGGCCTCATTTGTGCTACATTCCCATGTCATAATGATTCATGATCATGAAGAGTGGAAAATAATCTGTTCATATTTGGACAAAACATTATTTAGGAATCAGTAAAACTCTAAATGCATTCATTTACTTTTTCCATGTACATTTCCAACCAAGATAAAATTTGACTTTTATTTTGCACTTTCTTTCTTTCGTTAAATTCTATACTTTCTTAATGAAAACTTGGGTCACAAATATTTTACTACAAGGTATAGTATTATTTTAAGGTGTATAGATTAAGAATCCAACATAGCTGTTATTTTTGAAAATAGAAAATGAAATCGTAAATACTTGCACGACCTTTCATATCGCAATGCACTCGAGTTCATTGAATCCGAGCAATGATTTCAATTTTCTTGATCAAGCATTACTTGCCCTTACACGGTCCTATTTATTAAATTAAAAAGGAACCCAGCCCATCCATTTCTTATCAACTTGAAAAACGGATCCTGCACTAGATAAATATTTGTTTTGTTACAGAGAAATGATAAAATAATAATACGTCAACATGACGGAGAAAGTAAATGGGCGTTCCCAAATGACAACAAGAAGGTTGCAATATGGGTGGAAAAGCACGTCTTCATTTATGTGAGTTTCGGATAAGGATACAAATAGAAGATGATAAGGCATGCTTAAGGAGTTCCTAATGAGATGAGATATGGACAGCACATTATTGGACGGCACGACTCATAACAACTCTCTCCAAAAAACCTTTCAAACAGTTTTTTTGTTATTTTAATAATGTTTGTGACTGGGGCTTGCTTGTTAGTTAGATTTTTCTGCTGATTTCTTGTAAACACGGTGTAGTGTGCTACTTTGAAAATAGAACAGCTCAATTTGTAAGTTCAAAGAGAGAAAATACAGTCTTCTATAGTAATTGAAAAGAATGATTTCATTGTGCTTTCTTTGTTATTTTCGTTGGTCGAACGCTGTTCATTACGTGAATAGTGATGATTGAATCGAAAGTAAGTAAGGAAAAGAATCGTTCTATCACTTTGAGGTTAGTAAACAATTAATTTAAATTAGAAGTTGTTCGAAAGAAAGAAAGATTGTATGCCAATTGCGGGCGTCCTTTTCCGATTATAGAATGATGATGGAACCATTTTTGCTATTACTTACTTTCATTTCTTAGGACGCAGAACGTCAAGGCATGAAAAAGTATCTTATCTTACAGCTGTTGGGATCAATTGACTTTTTGACAGGATTCATCGTGCCAGAATTTGATTCAAGAAAAAATATTTAGAAAAAATGAACAATATGCATCTTGTAGTCTGGTCTGATGCTTATATTAGATCTACTATGTAGTTTAACTTATGTACTTTGTAATTCCCATAATAGACATTTGCTGCATAGGATTTGAGAGCTGGCCAAAAAGTATTGAACAATTGCATAAAAATTTAGTACACGGTCTTCCTTTGTGGAGGACTCGTAAAACTTATCGTATGAATAATTTTCGTGTCCGATTTTTAATATTTGTGATAAATAAACATAAAAACTAAAGCAAACAACTGCTTGTACACGTTGTCTAAGGTATATTCCGACATTCAGTCAATTGAACCTTTTCCAAGAGGCGTGAAGAATTAAGACCTCTTGAGATTATGTTTCCTTGACCTAATATGCGCTATGCAAATTTGTGAGTGGAGCAAAATGCAAAACAGACTGCAGGCGACGATGCATTTCCCATGATTGACATAAATGTTCCACACCTTTTTCTCAAACTGTAAACCCAAATTTCTGAATTCGATTTCCTCCAATGGCATTTCGTCCTTACTTGCGCTGCTGCGTCGAGCCTTGGTGCACCAATACTTTTTGCAGTGTAGAAATCCGTTATGAATTTGTTTATTAGGTGGCTCATACTTGTCACTTTGCTTAATATATGTGCACAATATTATCTGAGGTTGTTACTTAAAAGGATTTACTCAGGAAGGACTTATTGAACGCCCTTTCACAGTATTTCTTTGACCACACAGTAAAATATGGCTTGGATTGGCAAGAAGGATATATCGTTGGTGTATGAAAGAATATAATTATGGCATTTGAGTCTCTACCTCTCTAAAAAGTTAGCTCCTTCTCGGTGGGCCACGATTGCATTATGTTACGAAAGTGAGGAATTATGTCATTCTCAAACATGAACACTGAACACCCAGAGCAGCAGCCAAAAAGTTGTCCTTATACTATAATATAAGTATTCTGTATTCAGCCTAATGGTAAAAACGACCTGCGGACAGCTTCATGAGCGAATTGTGATGTGCAACGATAATCTGCAGCAGACATTGTTAATTCAATGATACCATCATATTTGATTATGCCGTTTGCAAGAATGAAGTTAGGAATCTTGACAACAATATTTGCCTGTAACTTACTCGTTCAGTCTTGCTTGACTTGTAAGACACTACACGGCACTTTCCAATGACAAGGTGAAGTGAACATGGGTTTGCATAATCAATTTCTGTGAACAAAATACATTTTGTATTGTTCGAACATTATTGGGTTTTATTATTTTTCATAAGTTTGAAGGTTTGAACAAAAGAATTGTATCGTACGAATGTGACTTGGTAAACAAGCAGCGCAGTTCCCAATTTATTGTAACGTCGCAGTAATAATATGCAAATTTTGCATCACAAATCGTCTCAGAATCCTAATGGACCCTGATGTTCACTGGAGCAAATACAAATCTTTTACATATTTACAAGCAATTCGGGGGGACTGCTGATGACGCCAATTGATGCTGCTCATCTAAAATTCCGATTTTGGCTCATGAAGAAGCGAATTACGCCTCGAAACATCTTCACTTCATTTACGTTCTCCTTTCTATACATACAATACCATAATTACGTACATGATAAGGTAAAAACACGAGTGTGACTATGACGGCAACTTCCCATATTACAAGTCTGTATCCTAAGTAGATCGCTTTCCCCAAGGAATGACAAAAGGCATAAAAGTAAAGCGCTCAAAAGGGCATTGCCTTTAGTGCTTTTGTGTCACATTGTCCATTTTCCTAAAAGTCTCAATCTTGGTCCTTGGAAATCTCAACTCAAACGTTCAGCCACATCACATGTAATGCACCAAGCTATCGTAAAATGCAAATTTTGGTTTTGTTTCAACATTTTGTAGTTATTGAGACTCTTTAAAGTACTACAGCGAGTACAATGAGTAAATTTGGAATTTAAAAAACTCCCGACGCCAGTCGTTATGTGGGAAATCACATTCAGTTGCGAGCATTTTTACAAAAACAGTTTTGTCATCCTACAAAGGTAATAGTTGTGATTTTCACAACGAATAATTTTATTATATTGTTTTACTGTGTGGGAATTTCTTTGAAATTGCTTTTGACATTTAAATGTTCAAAGTTCGCATTACATGTAATTTATAATTATAATGTATTTCCTCAAAGTTGCTCTCTTCTTCTGTCAAAAAACATTGATTTTTTTCCAGTCTTTCATGGAAAGTTTATTTTTGGAACTTTTAGTTCTTTTGGGATTCTCTTTCTCTTGCACACGAAAATTCTAATGATACAAGCGAATGCACACACATCATCATTAGTATTATTTCCCATGTCTCTTTTGTGGAACGTGCAGAAAAAATTACACATCTGCATGAAAATGTGAAAACCAAGTCAAAATAACTTTAATGAATTTGCCTTGTTACGGTAATTTCAGTTCTTTTTGAAGTATCTCTTGGGTAAGAGTGAGCGGCAGAAACTCACAAGTCTCGTTGTTGTTTGAAGTGGACATTTCATTAGTATAATCTGCAGTCTGTGGGATTTGTTCTTATTTTTGTTTACATTAACTATGAGAAATCTATTGATCTATAGAATATAGCTGAATTTGCAGACTTTGGTTTAATTCGCATTTTGCAGATTGTAAAAGATGTAAGTTAGCACAGTCTTTGTCATTAATTACGACGAATGATCAATGCTGAAGCTGACAACATTCACGGACTGTCGACAGTTTGTCGGTTATGTACGGAAGTGCTATCTTGTCTCCTTGACTGTGTGTGTGTCTTGTTCATCAGTTCCCTATGGCCATGGTAAACTATGGTACGGTTAAACAAGTACGGCGTTCTTCACACGTTGTTCATGGTTAACACCAATGTTTTGTGAAAATGGACATGTCATCACTCAAGCGATGGATGTAGGTCGATTTAGACTTTTTGAATGAATGTGTAAACCACAATAGACGAGGAGCCGCGGAGGCGGATTTGAACGCTTCTTCCTGTACAGCTAAAAGTTCGAGGCTTAAATAACAGTTTACAGATGATGACGGTGGGTTCATCTCTTTCCGGGCGTGGTTCTATCACTACATTACACATTGCACGTGTTATATAGTATAGTATAGCACGAGTTTTGTGAATACTGTCGAGTCGAATCCTTCTGCCTGGATTTTCTCAACGGATTATTATGCAGATAAAATGACTCGCTGTAATCATTATCGTTTCAGCACCGTGTTAATCGTTTGTCGTGTTCCCCTTCCTGTTACTCTTCTGGATCCGTCTCAATGTTTTTAGAGCAGCAAAACACTCCGCTGCATAAAATGTCCGTGCTCTGTTGACCTCATTCCTTGATAGAAATCTGACAGATCTCCGCTCGTCCTGGATTCGCCGATTTTACTTCTTGACGAATGACAGAGGAAGCTTCTTTGCACGGGGATCTTCAGCTGGTCACTAAAAATATTCAGATTTTTGTGTCAACTCTCACACTCAAGACTAAAACCAGTCTAAGTTAAGGCTGAATGAATGGGTCAGCGGTCATCGCTGCAGGACATACATCTACGATTCACCTGATTTGTACAAACTATATTTACAGAATTGGAATATCTTTCACTGTTACATTTTACTTTACTTACACCGTGCACTTCGAACTGTGCGCTTCACTACTGGAGTTTTGAAAGAAAATGGTTTATAGCTTAAAATGTGTGCATTAGTATAAAATAATGCACTTGTACATTGACGCTACAGGAGTGCCGCATAACATAAGACAAGTATCAAGCATTAGTCGCTCAGAAAATACGACGTACAAACAGCAACAGTAACTATATAGTGTAGGAATTATTTTATACCAGATTTTCTTATGCACGAATTCTCAACACTTTGGCATGCTATTTCGGGGTTGCACCTGCTGGTTGCACACTGACGCTTTTGTTTTTTTAGCGTTTCATGAGAGTCTTCCTATTTTAAAAAAGAGTAGTGACAAAGGCAAATGGCAAGGACCTTCTTTCATTTATGTAAGCCAACTGCGACCTCGCATGCAACTCTGACATTTTGCAGATGCAATTGAAAAGGAACGAGAAGCAGGAGTTGACATGTTGTATTGCATAGTGTTTTTGTGGTTTTTTAAAGAAACGTGTTCAACTCAGCTTCAACTTACATTAACAGTGTAACAAGTTAACAAGTGCCAAAGTCAAAGTCAAGAAAGCTAAAGTCTAAGACTATCTTTTGGAATTGACGATTCCAACAAACTTCGCAGTTCAGCACATTATATTTATTCTGTTTGTTTATGCCTGCTATATATTCATAGATTAGCAGTTTTCTCGAGATGTTTCATGTTTCAGTCCAATCGTTGTTCTTATAGGCAAGGAAAGAATGTAGTTTTCGTTGTTGTTACTATTATTACTACAGATCTATAAATGTTTGAGAGAGGTACAATTGTACAATCAAACATGTTATATAATTTATATATCTGGCGTCATTAATCGTCTTTTGCGTAGCTGGACGACCTTTTACTTTTGCATGTCTACGTAGTATTGGATGAACTTCCGTTTTCCTTGTGGTCATGACGTCGAGCGAATAACGTTAATCGAAAGATGCGCCGAGAAAAGTGCCTAATTTTAGATTGTAATGTAATGTAATGCCGTGCCTGGTCTACCTGGTCTATTGCTTGTTTTCTTGCCTTTTGCAGGATGAGTATTTCTGTTCGTGAATGAATAATGGTTTATATAATTCGAGTAGTAATATAACTTCCATGATACGTTGTTTCTATACGTAACGTAACATATCTCCAGAGTAGTATTTGTACTACGAGTTTGACTGCTTCTCAAACTACTGTTTGGTTTTCATCGCATAGTGACATTTGGACGATAAATAAATCATGACCTTTGCGGGTTAGCCTGGAAAATGTCTGTTTGATGGCTTTCCTAAAGCGATTGAACACGCATTATGTCTTCCCTGCTTGTTACCTGTATAATAGAAGTAAAAGCTGACTGTGAGTCCGGAAGTGACCGTCGGAGCGAAAACCCGCCCAACTTTTCATGACTATTCTCACTTTCTCCATTTCGTTAAGTGTTTGGTTCCTCTATGCGTCTTGAAAATGAGGGCAAATGTAAGGTTATAAATTACTTGAGAGATAAACCGTTTTCTCATACGCACACAGGGCACAAACAGAGACCTTCTCACGTCTTTTCGCATTATTTACAGATGCCGACTTGTCGACCAATTTGCAAAAGTTCAAATCACAATATTCGTAAAAGCTATCTCCCTGTAAGATAAAACCGATGTGGTTTTTAGGTGTGGTATCCGCCCACTACTTTACTTATAGCAGATTGTGTGTGTGTGGTTGAAAATTTTTACAGCAGCGTTCCAATTTTATACGTTATGTGAGGTTGACCTTATACTCGTAAGAGGCTTTTCTTGAGGTTATTTTGCGTTTTTTTATCGAGTGCTTGTGTCTCGTTCGGGTCACATTTAATGAAAGTGGTCTTGGAGAGAGCAAATCCTTAAGATGATTTTCTTTTTTAGGTCTATGGAGAAACTGCATTGAAGTGTTGTGAATTTGATGGGGGTCGTTTAAGTTGAAGTCAGAATGGAAGTACTTTGCCATGTATAAGATAAGGGACAAGCGAGCTGAGAAAGCATTGGCAGTGAAACTGTCATTGAGGGAGAAGTGACGTCTGAAAATTCGGTCGCGGCACGTGGAAGTGGGCTTTTTGGTTCAATACTCGTGATATTTCTGAGAAAATGTTTTGTGCGGAAAGATCCGCATCCACCGACGTAGAAACCGTTCAATTCTTCAAGTACACAAGGCTTTACCACACTAGTAGTGTTCACTACTCAGTTTATGCATTTACTATACCAGCAAGAGAAGAAAATAGAACTTTCAGTGGGGCATGCTACTAGCATTTAGTAGTTGTCACTGAGAGAGACCTTGAAATCTGCAATAATATGCTTTATTCTTGCTGTTTGCATTTCGTATAAAACTGTATTTGCAGTTGTATTAGCCTACAAGAGAATCATCCTAGAAAGTGAGGAAGCAGTACATCAATCGAATCTCTCCTCCGCTTTGACATCCGCTGAAAGTCGTTTTGGAATTTCAGTGCATACGTTTCAGTTCTCAACCCGCCCTACGTCCATGTTGAGACTCTCTTCTGCACTGTAAGCAAAGGTGGACAAATTTGTACGCATTTTTAAATCCTTTGAAGTGCAAAAGTTGAAAGTATAAGGCTTGAATGACGAAATTGAGTTTTTTTCTTCGTATTTTGGCACTCGAAGACACTGTTGTCGTCGAAAACAACGTAAGATATTATTGTTATTGTCGTCAGAAAGGAAAGGAATGGGTTGTGTGCACATCGAAATGTGCATTCCTTTTCTTACTCGCTTGTCTAGTTGTCTCAGCCAAAATCTAGGACTAATTCCAAAAGACAGTACTTACGAAGCGCGTACACCGGCAGGCATGGAATTGTAATTAGAATCGTATATTCCTTGACATTTCTTGTTCCTCGTGCTCTACGAAATGATATCAACCTGAACCAGTCCTGGCATGCAAATCACACACATCTTTATCTATATTTAGCGTCTAAAGGGGAAAAATGAAGATTTAATGATGCTGTACTTCAAGTGCAGTCGCCAAAGTCAAAGCCACGTAGACTCAAAAAAAGTTTAAAGTTCATTTCTCATTCAAATGTAATGATCAACAAACATACATATTAAATGATGATTGACTTTTAAGTAACTGTTATTACTATTCGCAGAGAAGTGCGATAAGCATGAGGTTACTTTATGGTAGTTTACATCTCCCCAAAGTCTTTTAGCTGACTGGTTCATTCAATCATTTTTACTATTAAAGACTCTTTTAGGAAACCCACTAGGAAATCAAATTGAATCAATGTTATCTTTCCGTTCATTCATCATTTTTGAGACACACATGTCATGGTCACCTTTGACATTGGCTGAATGCCTACATAGGTGAACTTTTAGCACCACTTTTACCATTTGCTGCAGCTTAGGAAGGATGACTATATCAAAATGGTCTGAGACACGCAAGACAATATGATTATTGACTTTCCACGTCGACTTCAGCATTAAATTAAAAGGTTGCTTACACGTGTAATGAGGCTTTTTGTACAGGAAAGCCAATTTCTTCATTCTGGCGATTCTGTCTTCTTTCACCGAGTAGCTGAACTTAAATAGCGTGCAGCCTCGTTCTCAATGTCTTCGTTGAAATGGCACGGAAGTCATTTATATGATTTCCTAACCTGGACCAATGCTTACAATTTAAATGATTAAGTATTATGCTTATATTATAGTTTGATTGTATTTAATTATCAAAACCCATCACCTTCCTAGGCTTTTTTCACATTACTTTCTATTTTCAGAACAAAAGGATTGTGTTCCTCTATAAATATAGTTAAGTTTAGATTGGACTAAAGTAGTCCTCAACTTTATTTTATAGTTGTTTTTCCACGCACACGAACCACTTCAGTACGATTTTGTATTTGTGTTTTTAAAGCTCTTTGTTTCAAAGAACTATTACTGTGGTTAAGACTGAAATGAGTGAAACTTGGAAAACAAATAGTAAACTCGTGCTAACTCGAGCTTTCCTTTGCGTTTGAGACATTCGTGGGTTGAGCATGGAACTTGCGTGGGTGACAGTTGTAATTGCAAACAAACTTTGGACTTGCAACCTTGATACAACTGAAAATTTTCTGAAAGTATTCTTTGGATTAGTAGCTTACGCCAACGCAGAAC
>JABASF010001523.1:0-21330 GCA_019776145.1 Harlomillsia oculata | reverse complement strand
TATCCTCAGCCATTTCGTCTCCGGGCATTGTTCGGAGCCGCAGTTTTTCTTCGGTCTTGTTTCCTTTCTTGTTGTAGAAAAGGTGATGTATGGTCTCCTTCGCCTTCGTTTGTTGCCTCAGCTCCATGTATTTTGTCGTAATAAATTGAAGTGAGTGTGAAAGGGACTCGGGGGAATGTCTACGTTTGTATTATTTTTTGCATTCATGATCGTCAGGAGTCAGGAGGCTGACGATGCGTTATACAGAGAAGCTTGACGCTGGACGATGACGATCAAGTTTAAGTTTACATTACACTTTTGCCTAGTTGTCTCTCCTCTAGAATTGTAGGCCGACCGGATGAATCCATTATCCATCACTTACATTGAATTGCACTACATATCGATCTGAACACTTGCTTTTCCTCCTCCTTCTCCTTCCAGAAAAGGGTTTCCTTGCTTCCAATAATGTCTTGAAAGGAACTTGAGCAGAAGATATTGTAAGTTTGTGAGCTGGTGATGGTGAGCTATCGGTCATGTCGTGTCTTGTGCACTCCTTGTGGTTTTCAATCTTCAGACTCTGTTTGAAACAGAAAGGAAGACGAAGACCGAAATGTATGCTTCTAAATCGATTTTACAATAACTTGTGTACTCCCAGTGCAGTAAAGAAAAAGACCCGAAAAGTTCGTTTTTGGTTTTAGTTATTTTGTATGCTGGAGGTTACGTAGTGAACGTGGAAGCTCATGCGTCCTCGTTTAAGTAGGCAAAAGGCAGGTGAAGGATACGTTTATAGAAATTAGGAACGCTACGCTCAGAATGCATCTAGGCCCAATTACCATATTTTACATGTGATCTGTTACAATACTCACTTGTGTATGACTTATGTAATAATCTCATTACGTCAATTGTGCTAAATGGTAGCCGGAGCCAAGTCAGGCCAAGTCAAACTGGACTTGTTTGAGTCAATAATGCAATGCAAAGAATCAAAAAGGAAAAGTGTAATTGTTAACAATAATAGCACCAGCAGGCATTACACTGCTAGGACCATTAAAAACTTGCTTGAACGACTACTACTATCTGATTAAAGAATCTCTCCATGACTCCTCCAGTGTGTAGGTGGAAGTGCTGCTTGAAGATTTATGGCCATCTGAACTCTGTAGCAATGTTTGTTGATTGCCGCGTTAGCAAAAAATGGGTCAGGTTCATTCTTCTTTCATCACTATACAATGTTCCAAACAGAGCATTCGGATTGACTCCTTTAAGATAACTATAGATACTGTTGTAGTTTTGTGTAGGCTTCATCTTTTTATATTTTGCATTCCAATGGTGATACAACATGCAAGGTGCACTTTTGTCTTCTCTTTTTGGAACAGTTGGATTGATCGTTGAGTGCATTGCAATGTTAAAGGAAATGAGTTGGAATAAATAGAAAAGTAGTATACGTATGTAAAAAGGACGATACTGAGTTGTCTTGATATGGATAACCAAATTTTAATCCAAGTTGACAGTGGTATGGTGGTATCATTCGCACAAATCATGTGCTCGGCAAACATTGTATAGTCCTATGTGTAAACGTTGTTCGTAGCATCAGGTTTGGAATTTTGAATATTTGATAGTGTCAATTTGCTGAATCTGCATTTATGGATTTTTATTTTTCTTCAATGCGATGGTGTGATTTATACGTAGTGAGACAAGTCCTTTTACAAATCTAACGACTTAAGCAAGCGAACACAATGTGACATTTCACATGGCAAACAACGGAAATGGATGGGAGGAGCTAATACACTTGTTATCTTTGAGTTGACAGAGCAGCTCTTGTTTAATTATTTCATAGTGTGTTTCGCACTCGAGCTTTGGTTTTTATCTTTATTGTATACTTAACTGTATTTTGAATGTAGGATTTGAACGCTATAGACATAGAGTAACACAATGCGCAATGGTCATTAGGTGAATGATAAAATATGTTAATGGTTTGGCTTCGATTTTGGTTGAAAATTTCAATCGTAATTAATGCTATTTCTCCGTGAATGCAGTCATTTGGCCTTGAACGGAGGATGCAGACTGGAAATGAAATGTTAGTAGAGTTGAACGGACTGTAATTGCTTCAAATGTTTAAATGTGAATGTGAGTTCGGTCTGAAACTCATTTCATTTCATTAGATGATTACACAATGAATGATGCGATGATCTGAACATATGGAAACGAATTGTCTTTCCCTTCCTTTCGTGGATTGAACATCCCTTTTGCTCTCTCCGAGTGAATGTGTGCTGTATGGATCATGATGATCATTATGTTTAGGGCTGTTGTGTGCCCATCCCCTCTCTCCATCTCGTTTCTCGTTCACGTTCAGTGCCATTGGCATCCGAAAGTTTTGGAGAGATGAAGATTCTTTCTGCAAGCATTTAGTACAGTGGGATACGGAGCGACAAGCTGAAATGTCCCTTTGGACTCTAGTGATCTCATTTTATGAGCTAGATAGGAGAAGCGCCGCGTGTGTGCATCTTCTTCACCCTTTTGATGTTGCTGGGGTTGCATTCTTACATACCGAATGCCAATGCGAGTGTGTCACATCCTTCCTTCCTTGGAGGAATAATTTACAACAATTTGTGGTTCAAAAAGCTATGCTCTACTAGCGCAGACTCGTACATTTTCTAAAAGTAGTAGAAGAATAAGATGCATTTACACCGCAATGTCATGTTTGAAGACTGAAGAACAACGCCACGGTGAACAAGAGCACAGTCAGATGTTCCCTTGTTTTGCATACTCAGTCTACGAAGACATGGAGCTGGAGACTGGAGAATATATCTTTAACAACTTGAGGCTATTCAAACTTCCTCTTCTTCCTTACGTGGAGATGCCCGTAGAGAGTTTTCTCTTGTAGCTTTGAAAGTTGTTGGAGTGACAAACTAGCGCTATGGAACTTCCATATCTTGCAACTTTCAGCTTTTTTTGCAGATTTGTTATTTATTCACTTCTCAAAGTTCCCTACTACTACTACTATGCAGCCTACAAGTTAAAAAGTTCCTGTCCGTGTTCGTGTGATGTATCAAAAACGACGGAAGTGGAACGTATAGTAAACTTTAGGGAATTTATATTTACAATTTAGTGTGGCGGAGAAAAGATTTTCCTGTAGATGCTGCGTCTTAGGTAAAACTAGTAATCTTTCAATTTTTAATAACTATAGGCATTAGGCACGCTTCCTTTTTTAATTCGTCTGGCATGTTAACATTGTCGGCCTTGCTGGTTTATGGCTTTGTAATGTCTTAAGTACGATAGTTTCCTTTTTAATCATAAAGTCAGACATGAGACTTCAATGAATCTTCTTGTGCTGCGCATAACTATAAAATGTCTTCATTTCACCTCTGACCTCTTTCCCATTCTAAAATCAAAATCATGCGAATTTCATTGGCTTGTAAGTATATGATCGTTTTGATTTTCTGTCAGAATTGACATGACCACATGACATTGAATTAAATTGTGTTATTTCGTAATCAGTGTATCAGTAAATTATGGTAGTAGTAGTATCTGGCGTGTTGGCTCGCTTACAATATAACTACTAGCATTAGCTTCTTTTCAAAGTACAAAATTGATGGCAAAAGTGTATTGTATGATGCCGCCATTTTTCGTTATCTTGGTTGACTTTGCATTAAGTGAAAGTATCCTTGAAAAAACAAAATGATGATAATATAGCGAATGTCTCAGATTTTGATATCACCTTCGTTTGTGGTTTGTTGCCAAAGCCAAATACTAAATCTTGTAGGAAAAGCGAAATGCGCATACATACACGGTATAGTATATTCGCATTTAATTCTTTACCCATTAGGTTTGTAGTTTGTAGGTTTGTACTGTCTTCTTATAGGTATGTTACCACACGATTTTACCCTTGTTCATTTGCATTATAGTCTATTAGTGCTTGTAGCGCTGTAGCGCACAAACAAACAATTTAGGTTTACGTCGTAAAATTCTAAACAGGAAAGACGCGCAACGTATAATTGAAAATTTAGTGTCACTCAAAGAGGACTTTTCGAGTGAAAGATTTGTTTTGTATGGTAGATAAGAATTCCTTTCTTTTGTTGTGGTTTCTTTTGAGTTTGCGTTGGAGTGTCATAATGTTGTATATAGTTGTATCATATCAGAGTCGGTTTTCTTTTCAAGCAGTTGGCGGTGTGGTGCCTCGATGAGTTAGGAAAGGGAAGATGCGCTGCGATGGGAAAGTATAAGTCTATAATAATGATACGCTTGAAATCGACCTAAAGCTGGGCCAGGCGGGGTCAATTTATTCCCTTCTGTAGGGAATGAAAGTCAGCTAAGTTTCCCAGCGTGCTGTCGTACTAAGGCATTTGACAAAGTGAAGTCCGTTCTGGAACTGAGTTGGGACTTCAAGGTGATTAAAATGTGCAATGAACCACGTAGAAACGCAAGGGAGCGTAGAGCATTTGCTGTTGCGCTGTAGCTTCAAAGATGCATTTGATTTAAAAGGGAAATGCAATGCGTGGGCGGCCCATCTCATCTTTTGCTGTGTTGCATTCGCCATTAGTCATTTCACGCGGTTGCTGATGGTCTGTAAATTGTGTATTGCGTGTTACGCAATGAGATCTTGGGAAGACGAAGGACGTGATCATGTCAAGAGGAAACTCCTAGTTGCTTTTGTTCATGTGTCGATGAAACTTGAACCACTGCACAGTACAGATGAGATAACAAAGTCAGTCGCACACACGCAGCGGCGTACGTACATTATTCCTAAATAAACAATGATATTCTCCTCGGAGGCGTGTCATCGTTGTCATCTTATGAGACCGCGTTCATGCGTACGTACGATGCGGCTTTTGTGCGCTGTTGAAAGGACATGATTTTTAATATCCACAATTTTATAGTATCTTGTGGTGAAATTCAAGATTTTTGTGAGCATTTTTTACTCCAGCGACAAAGAACTATTTTACTGATGGTGATGTGATGAAAGCGTGATGCTGTCGGGGACATATGACTGTAACGTCTGCTGTCTGTCCTTTTCGGTGACTTGGCTTTTCTGCAAATATGACGTGCGCGCACGACCTGGTATTTCCGTTCGTTTTTAGGGGTTATAATTCTCTCCCGGGTGCCAGTAGCTTTTTCCGTGAGTTGACTAGGAGAAAGGGGAATGAACAGACTGTTTCCCATAATGCAGATTATAAAAAGCTGTCCATCATGCATGACCTTATGTTAAATTTACACAGGAGGGAAATGGCAATGGCAGGAACGCATACTGACTGTATTAGGGACACAAATGGCATGAAAAATGCCCGTGATGATGCGTGGACGAGAGACAAAAATGTGAGAACTTGTGTTTCACGTTCACCCCAATCCCATTATCCATTTACCCGGGATTTCCTACTGCGCAGTTGTACAGGTTCATTAAACATGTAGATTCTTTGCGGAAGTGGAAAGGCTACAATGTCGTATGGCTCTTAATGGCACCTCTGCGGATTACTTGTACCTTGATTTATTATTCATCTTTCGTTACTATACGATGGCAATATTGAATATAAAAAAGGTGAGTTTTGCATTATAGGGACTATTAGTGAAGTCTGGTCCATCTCGTTTAATGGTTTTTTGCGTGTGATCCCAAAAGTAGATATGAGAATAGGAAAAAATCTCTCATCTTTTGACACGTTCCCACACGGACCATGAGATTTTTCGGTCACAGTCGCAGCACAACTTATGGATGGCTGCTTTGAAAGGTCTTGAAAAGGCAAAGATGAATATTATTCATGATTCTTCTTCTGTCGTACTTTACGTTGCGGTGCTTTCCATCCGATTTTAAGGGGATGTGTTTTGAACGAGAGATAGTTCACAGGAGATGACGACTACGCTCAGCATAAGAAAGAGCTGCAATGAGAAATTGTGACATGATCCTACCTAGCGACAAGAAAACTCGAGGGAAAAAAACTGTCCGTGTGACTCTTCTTGAGACTTCAGCCTTCTGCTGAAGCAAAAGTGGAGTCGAAGTTTCTTCTGCAAGTTGGTATAGTAGTTCTTAAAGCGGAAGCACAAAAAATATCTCAAACAGCACCACATAAAAAATACAGTCTCTGAAAACGCCACTCTCCTCAGCTTTTCTTTTACTAAGACGGACCGCATTAAACGGACTTTTGCGGTAACCACGAACCGGATGTCGAGATATTTGCACGTAATTGTAGCAATACCTAAATGAAGACGACTGTTTCGTTGAAAATGTAAATTGAGACGTTATGAGGACGTAATAATGATCATATGTAATGTCGATTCACATTACTGTCTCGTACTCATGTGTGACTATGTGATGGATAACTCATTCCGGTCGAGTTAAGCTTTATGCAGTGGAAACAAATGTTACCACACTCATCGTCGTCGTCGGTCGTTGTCCAAATGAGGCAGGAACTTGAAATTCTCGTAAGTTATCTTTTCCAAAGAAGATAATGAGATTCCTCCAATTGTTTCGTACTGAGCGGAGATTATTATTGTCATCGGTGGAGTAGCGATAAGGAATTTTTCTGTTACAATCTTAATCTTACAGTTATGCACTTTGGGATTGCATTTTATTTTTGCTTTAACAAATGACGATAGGATTAAAAGCAACACGTAATTAATTTCTTGTGGACTGACATGCATTTAAGGTTCACAAGCTTGAAGCTACTGTGATTTAAAATCAAAGTTTGGATTCTGTTTGTGACTAACAATTAAAGATGTTCAAAGAAACTGGCATTTTTTACATGTAAATGCATAAAGTGAATCTTATCAGCTGTGGCAAAGCAGCAGCAAAACGTCTTCATGCTTTGAGGAATCTTCTAAAAAATGGTGGTACGAATGGATGGATGTTCTCCTGCGTCTTGAAGTCGTTCCTGCGTTGCTTGTTTAGTATCTCCAAAATGTAAAGACAGGAAGACAGTAAAAAGACAGTCGTTTTTTGAGACCACACGACGACAGGGCACACAAAACAAACGTAGCAAACTGTGAGCCAGCCAGTGCAGTGTAAGAATTTATGAGCATTTCCTCTCTCCCTTTTCCAGCTCACGAGTCTGCATAAATTACAAGATTAGAAATTGGAAATCATGAAAAAAGGAAAAAAAAGTAATTAGTTGGAAGTATCCCACTGTGTTTAAGTAGAGCACTAGTACTAATAGTATATTTATTTAGTGGATGATGAAAAACTTTTTGAAAAAGTCATTTCAGCTTGGGAGGGAAAAAGCAACATTTCGTATGATGGTATTTTCCCGTGACATTCTGTTTATTATACATCCCCCATGCCCATTACCATTTACCTTTTGGGTGTTATCACATCACCAACACGACGGAAATGCGGTGGACGCCAAGCTAAACCTGTGCTGTTGTTGGGTCGTATTCTTTATGACAAGAGAGCAAAAGGGGAAGAAACCTAATCATTTCCAACAACCGATGCCGTTAGCAAAAAAAGAGTGCAATAGGATTTGTGTATATGCGAGTAATGCATGCTCAAGGCTGATGGTGATCATGTTCGTATAGCACTAAAGCAGCACTCAACAAACACACCTGTATTACCTTTACCTTTGTCTTATTATTCGACCACCGGTTCAAAGGTCACAAGTCACAATGTCAGCGTAGGTGGTTTTTCGTCTTTCTGCCTATTCCGCCCAGAATGCCTATAGTACGAGCCAGTTCATTCAAAATGCTTCTATGGTCATAAACGTGGTTTTGTGTGAGAATTTGTATGATGTGAGATGAAGTTGATGTCGGGTACTTTACCTACATTTTGTGTAGGGCAGCACATCTAATCTCGTTTGAGTGTTAGTGTCGCATTCTTAGTGTTGTGGACTATTGGGCAATTTTTCCTAAATTACAGTCATTACGACGCGATTTTCTGCTCGGTCCAACGACTTTGGTTTAAATGCAACATCAAGCGGAACTCTTCATGCTTGTAATGTAATTGCCGTAGGCAAAACAGTGTCATTTTTGAATGCTCCTTGTCCTTTTTATTCTATTTGTGAGTACATTTTGTCGTATTATATTTTCTCCTAAATGCAAAGAGAAATGGGGAAACGTTAAACTGTAACCTACAGCATAATGCTTAACAGTGCTCATGTCGACGTGAAATCCCATTTTATATTCTCCACATTTCTACTTTTACTACAATAATATCATAGCTCTGTCATTTCATTATAAGTACTACGCTTTGTTTTTGCATGCTTCCTTTGTAATTCAATTTTCTGAAACTCTCAAACTGGATTTTTGTAGTATAATTTGCAACTTGCACACATTGAGAATTATGATGCTGAGCTAGAGCTGCACCTGCAGCTAGCACTGTTTTTGTTCTTCTTGGCTTCCCTTTGTACATTTTGTCAACATTTTGACTTGACTTTCATCGTCTTGTAATTTATCAAGGCAAGTTTTTTTCCTCGTTCCCTGTTCCCCGTTGAGAAAATGAATTTTTGAGTTTTATTTATGCTGCTTTAGCGCTTCAGACTCGCATTTTTAGTGTGCTCTGGTCACGAAACTGTGAGTTGTTTTTCCCTAAAAAAATAACGGATTTATATAAATCAATATTTTGCCAATTTTGCGTGGAAGGAAAGATAAATGATGTCAGAAATTGGGGATTTTTCTCAACTACCTTCAATGTTGCTAATTAGACGTGCTTTCGTGCTTGTCTCTCAATTTGACAGGTTAAGAATGAACGAGTTAGCAAATCTTGTTAGTTATGCCTGCAAGCTTTGCAAAACGTAAATAGTAGAACAGATTTTGGCTCGCCTGCAGCGCACTTGTAAACTTTAATACATGACGAAGCAAAACCTTTTATTCTTTTAGTATAGTATTATACTAGCACAGTTTTAGAGAATGGAAACTGAAGTTTTGTTTATATTCGCGAATTGTTTTGGACCACAACAGCGTAGCCTAACCACAGTTCCCGTTGGCCGCTGAAAAGTTTTGTCGTATTCTTCTTCTTTAGTCTTCATTTAGAATTTGGTGGTAGTTCCGGAAACTACTATATTACTATGTATCAAGACGAATTGTGCTTTCGTTTCCCTTGGGCAATGACGATGACAACAGATTCGGCTCGTTATGGTCATCCTTCTGCTATTAGCTGATGTGATGAGCTTGTTCACAGAGAATTCGTGTCGGAAATTCAAGTGTTGTCGGTAGCAAAGAAGTCATGTCGAAAAAGATTTTTCGTATACGTGGTCTTTTTCATTTAGCTCTTGTTCTGGAAAAAGGATTTTATTGATAAAAAGGCGTTTCAGACTTTTCTTCGTGGTTTACTGTTCGCCACACGACTCATTGATCTGTGTTTCACCGTCCCAGGAAGAGAAAAAGGGGAAGAAAAAATTTTTATGGGAGCATATAAAATTGATTTTTTATTCGAAAGGGTTGTTGAGAGCGCTGAATTTGGTTGCACCTGGCAAAATAAAGGGAGATAAAAATGATGAATTACTTTTTCATTAAATTCTACGTCTTTGTGGGAAACAAGGGCGTTGTTATTACAAATTACGAGATTTGTTTTTTAGAATATTTGAATCTTTTATTAGACGCAGATGCATAAATGATTTTTGAACGTTTATTTTTTAGTGAGCAGAGTATAGCTTCTGCCCGTGCCTCTGTGATGATCTATGATGAAACCAACAAGAAATGGGTACCCAGCGGGAGTTCCTCTGGACTGTCCAAAGTTCACATTTATCACCACGTGGTCAACAATAGCTTCAGAGTCGTGGGTCGGAAGCTACACGATCAAGAAGTTGTCATCAACTGTTCCATTTTGAAGGGTCTCAAGTACAACCAAGCGACGCCGACTTTCCATCAGGTTCATCATTGTTTTTGCTAGAAATTACTTTTCGTGGATTGGACAGTGATTAATTTACCATGATTTTGTATTAGTGGAGGGACAATCGACAAGTGTACGGACTCAATTTCAGTAGTAAGGATGACGCAGAAGCGTTCGCTTTCGCAATGATGCACGCCGTAGAAGCGCTGAACAATATGACAGGTGGACCAGTGCGACTTCCTATGAACTCTACTCCTCCGCATCCATCGTCGGCGGGGTGTTTACCACCGCCAACGCAACAGCTTCCACCGCAATCGCACAATAACCACATCAACAACCATGTGAATAACAACAACCATCACCACAATGAAGAAGATATGGGTTATCGAACTATGACCAGGGAAGATATTGCCATTATTCAAGAACGCAGAATGTCCCAACCTCAACAACAAGGTAACCATTAATATTATGTTTATTTGATATATATCGATTGATAGCTAACATTTCTTCTGAAACCAAAGAAAATAGTATTTGCTGACGATATCGTAATGGCATGGTATGTGTTTGTAGTGGTTTTGCCATCGATGAGTAGCCCGAACACTCCGTTAGTGCCGAGTGGAGGACCTCCAGGTCACCATAGAACGAATTCGGCTCCTCAACCACCGCCTCCTCCTCCTCCAGCCCCAAATATGTTAATTCCATCCGGAGGCGGAGGTCCACCACCTCCTCCGCCACCGATGCCGAATGGACCACTTTCTCGTGGAGGTGAAGCGGAAGTAGGTTCCCTTGCTGCGGCTTTGCAAAGTGCTCATCTACGAAAAGCAAACCGGCCGCAACCAGATGCAATAAGTACGACGAGCACTTCGAGCAGTAGTAGCAGCGGAAGTACCAATAGCTCAGGCAGTCTGTATGGAACTCTCCGTGGTAATCGACTTCCCAATGGAACCAATAATGGCGAAACTCAAAATAATACTTCAGCTGGAGGAACGTCATTAATGGATGAAATGGCCAAAACTCTAGCCAGGAGACGAGCTATGGTTAAAGAAAATTCAGCTCCTAATGTTCCTGCGCTTCAAAATAACAACAATTCAAATCATAATAATAGTCATGTACGTGTAATATAATTGAGTTATATTATATATTATTCTCTACTTACAGCGCTTTTAATTAATTTTTTGACGCCTCCTTTGTATTAGGATGAAGATGATATAAAACAAGGAATGAAGAAGGAACCGCAATCGTCTCCCAAAAATAATCAGAGGAAACGCTCTGGGTCAGAGATTATGGTGAATGGAAACGCAAATGGATACGAACATGAAATGGAGTCGCTCAAGCAAGATATTCTCAAGGAAGTTCGAAAAGAGCTTTACAAAATTAAAGGAGAAATTATTGATGGTATGCCAATGTCAAATTATCTTTCACTTGATTTTACCGTTATTGACTAAAATAATTTAAGTAATTGTCTTTATTTTTATACTAGCCATTAAGATGGAGTTGAATCGGAGATGAACGACTCCATTTTGCAAACCTGTCGACTTTGTAGTGTTCTCAAACGATGACGTGCTACACAGCATTCGATGATGACGTTCCTTATCCTTACACTGACCCTTTTAATATTCGAAGGAGAAGAAGAATACATTCACGGTTGACATCATGTTGTCAATGAGTGTACGGCGTTCATTCTGATCCACTGCTGCAATGTTGAACAAATGTAACAGTGTAAAATATAAGATTTACATAAGGTCACTGAATGTTTTTACACAGATTCTCTGGTTCTTGTACGTCATTAATTTTGTGCTTTGTTGAAAAGCAATCTCGTGTGATATTTTTGTCTTTTTATCGAGTAAGTTTCAAATAGAGCCATAAACGGTCAAAATATAGTGCAATACAAGTCTTCGTTGGTTTATTTTCACTTCCGGTGCAGTTGGTTGTGACTCCTTGGCGGAGACTGCGACTGCGTAAACTTGAATTCAGTCTTCGTAAACAGACTTTTGTTCTTCTTGTTGCCAATAATAAATTGACGCGCACAACATTACGCTCCAGTTTGTTGCTTTGTTTACGACTCAGGTTGCTACATCGCATACCTGTGAAAACTAAAGCCAATTTTCTATTTACTTGTTTCTTCCATTTCAGTATTTCAACTGTTCAATAATAAATCGACTGCTTACATTTCTCTTATATAAAATTGCGCCTGTAGAATAAATAAGTAATTATCACACTACAACGCGTGGATGCCGAGTCGGGAGCATTTCAAATGCCATTTATTGCTAGTAAATAGTTTTAATCTTGTTAAATGCAAGCGTGAAAAGAATTACGGATTACTTTCGAGTAACTTAAACGTAAATGGTAGTAAAACAGAGAATTCAACTTAAGTGCTATATCAAAATCCATACTATAGAGATGTACACGTAACTAACACGTAAAATTATTAGTTATTACTACCCAATACGTAATTAAATACAAGTTATTGCGTCGAAATGCGTATTCAATGCCAAAAATCGTTTACTGCTAATATTTATTAATAACAATTTTACAGTAATAATATAAACACAAAATGTACATTCGCTGTAAAACTGCCTGCTTTGAACACTATTCCTATATATAAACATTAGTGTATAAAGTGCAGTAATATTAGGTTTTGTAGCTTTTTAGCATTGTTAAAAATAAATGGCAAATAGTAGATTGCCATCATCGTTTTGAGGCTTTGGGTTTGTCAACCGAATTGACAAAAACAACCCAAGCGACGGTGCAGTTTTCCAGCGAGTCCGCAAAAGATGTAAATGTTAGTAGTGGAAATTGGATAAATTCATTCCATTTCCCACATCATTTCATCTTGTACAGTCCTTGAAGATACTTTTACTTTAATTAATGGTAGTATATAGGTTGTAATCTTGTATGTAATATACAAGTAATTATTGTATTTATAATAATTAGGACCATTCATATGAGTTCATTTTAATGTCATACTTGTTCATTTCGTGTAAAAATACTAATAATTTACATTTATCTCAAATATAATTATATTGTTTTTTTTCTTTGCGGTGATTGATTTATATGATGATGATGATTCTTTTTTTGTACACAAAAGTGCATTTCTTCACTCTTGTTTCTTTGTAAAGAAGGTACAATTTACGTGTGATTTTTACGTGGACAAACAGGGACAGTTTCGTTGTGTATTTTAATTGTAATAATTACATTTGATTGGTTTGTACTTTACGTTGTTGTGTTATTTTCCACCGAATGAGCGAGCGTGGGAGTTTGTAGACTATAGAAAACAAACGGTGAAAATGTGTATAGGTCACAGGTCAAATTATTAGCTGAGACGAATAACGACGATTATATGATGGTGGATGATGAAATTTATAGGCCTATTAAGGAAACCTTTTAGGAATGAAATAGTAGGAATTCGTATAAAAATTTGTAATGAAAACTGATTGCAAAAAAACTTGATAACGTACTGATCAAAGTTGCACTGGACAACATGTTACGTTTTGCTCAACAAAAAATGATGGAAAGAGACCGCCACATAATCAAGTTAAATTCAATTACACGACACGAGATTTCCAAACATCTACAAACGTGTAATGAACTTTGAAATTGGATGTCAAACTAATTAACAGTTGTTAATCGCATTATAATCAGATGACAAATCAAGTATTTGAAAAGTCCATATTGAAATTATACTGCCAGTGTATCTAAATCAATGAATTATAAAATTCAATTTTTTAAACGTAAATATGTGGCACTCTTTCCAGTCATCTCAAAAAGTGAAAAAACAAAGGAGTTCGCAGGGACAATGTTTTTTAATACTTTTGTATAGTCGTTCCATTTCGTACGACACTCAATCGCAAAATCGTAAACAAAATTTGTAGTGTGTGGTCACAAAATTATTCATAATTTGTGCAAAAATAGTAATATAATATTACTTCGTCGGTATTCGCAAATTCCATTTTAGCCAATTTATGAACAACAACCAATTTTATTGTTATCGAAGTGTACAAAAGATAATGTGTGTCCCTTTTCTTCCTATAGTCGTTTCTCAGCTTTAACTTTTTGTACACAAAACGTTTTTGAAACATTTTTGAATAGAATTTTGTTTTGTAAAATGTCTTGTTTTTTGAATTTAAAATAAAACCTACATTTTAATTACAACTAAAAAAAATGTGTGAAATTCATATAACCTAGTTATAAAAACGAAATGTCCTAAAATACTAAAAATCATAGACTTTAAAAATAATAAGAATTTTGTATAAGCTTCCAAACAATAATTCGCAACAATAAATTACTATTAATGATAAAATTTATCTGCTTGCCAGTGGAATATGTGGTTCAATCCATGGTTTTAAATGACTGACTTTGGTTTAATAATATTGTTCACACAGTTTACGACGCAGACAACGAAGGAAACTAAATTCAATTTATTATAATTAAGAATAAACAAAATACATTTATGGATTTTGTCTTCTGAGCACTTTCGACTTGCGCGTTCTCTGAAACTTTCTTTAATTCGACAAAGAAATAATATTATGAATCGCAAAATCGTGACGTAAAAACAACGTCTGTGTGAAACATGAATCATTTTTTAGGATGTTTTGGTGTAATCTGTAATTTAATGCGTGTCTGAAAGAAAGATGATACAAAACAATTTATTATACGCTATTATATTATAGAGATAATAAAATTACTATTACAAAAAAGTATGGCTTTATTTATTGGATTTCATTTTTTATTAAAAGTTACAGTCAAGTGACGGACTTATCAAATATAGCAGACAGTTGAACAATGCAAGACAGCAAACAATATGCGTTTACGGAACAAAATTATATAATATTAAACAGTGGTTTCTTGTGTGAATTTTTTAAGAAGCTTCCACTTCTCCATCATAATGACAGAATATTTGCGTCCAGCCACACTCGAAGACGCATTTGCATTGCTACTTTCCAAACTCAGATCTTCGTTTGATTCAGACTCTTCGGCCATGTATGTTGGCGCAGTCGGATTGTGAAAGAAAGTCACTCCGTTTTCTCCTGGTTCGAGAGACCATAGTTTATTGCAGCGGGTGAGGATGTAGCTTGAAAAAGCTTCGAAAATGCTCAGGATGGGACTTAAGAAAAAGACAGAATAGATCCAACTAACGACAACAAGTACGAAAAAGAAGGATCCGATTTGTTGGTACACAAGCACGTTGGACAATGTGAGCATGCAAAGTCCCATAGTCGCTGTGGTCACTGCTGAGAAGAATGTTGGAGACGTCATTTCCAGCACGGATTTCCGCTTGGAGAACTCAATTGCGTGATGAGCTGTGAAGTCGGAAAGTCCCACAGCCACTGTCACAGCAATGGATTCAAAAACTCCAAGTTTCCAGTCAAATATTTCGATTAAAATGGCTGAAGATACAATCACTATAAATAAACATTTCAAAAGTTAATTTAGGAGGTGACGATGCAATGTTACGTAAATAATGGAATGATAATTGTAAAGAGATAAACTAGTACCAATTGCAAAAATGGAAAATACAGCACCAAGTGCTACTCCAAAACTCCAACTCGACACCCAAAGGAAACAAAAGCACAAGATCGTACTCAGGAGAACAGATCGCCATGTGTCATGAACCAAGCTGTTCTGAAGATCAAAAAAGTCCAGGAGGGAAGAAGCAAAGAACCCGTTTTCTAATCCTTTTGGAGCCCTGGATATTTCTTCCTGGAAGAATGAGTTGACTTCCTCGTGGAATGCGTTCATTTTGTCATACAGAAGTGAAAACGTGACATTTGTTCGAACTCTCAGCGTAAACGTGGCCAATTGTCCAGATTGATTATTGCTCAAATTATTGCTTTTTTCTTGAAGTACAAAAAATTTTGGTCCAGCGACATCCGGTGTGAAATACAGAGCTGGCGTTCGGTAAACATCTCTGGCTGCGTTACCAATGCATTTTGAGAAATCGCCTTCGTCGTAAGGAAACTTGGACACTTTGCAACATGGCTTATAAGTCTCATTCTTGAGGAAAACATGTTCACAATCCCTTTTCATCCACTTGATCATCGTGTCCAGGAAACAGCTATCGTAATTCGCACCAACGACGGTGTTCGCAACATCGTCGTAAAAAGATTGTTTCCTTAACTTTCCACAAAGTTTCTTCATCCATTTCTGATTCGCTGGATCGTTCATGGAGAAAGCTTGGTCAAATGTCAACTTCCCATTATCCACTGGGTCAAACCCAGATGACACATCCACAGCTTTGACACCCCAAATGAAGTATAACGACATTTTCTCCGATTCCGTGCTGTAGTCATAACGCCATTTCGAAAAGCTCGGTTCAACATGCCGATCGTACTTTTCAGTAGGATGACTCGAAGCTAACAATTGAAACTGTTCAGAATTTGGTAATTGGAACTGGGGCGAGTGGAACACCACAACGCACGCCCAAATAAATCCCGCTGTAACAGTCAAGAATGACAAGATCCACAATTTTGTGTTCACTAGTTTGTCCAGTCCTACACGAAATGTCATTAACACCATTTGCGACACGAGTGAGTTCACTACGTTCACTTTGTCGTAAAAGTTAACTATTTTTGAGTAAAATTTGCCCTTTTCACTGGACTGTGGCAAAAGAGATCGAGCGTAGTTACAAATCACTTCGCTGAGCACGAGAGTCGTTGGGACACAAATATACAACAACGCAAATCCGATTATTACCGCCGTTCCCGCAAAAATACTGAATTGAATAACAATAAAAACATTAGAAACATCATTTCATTAGTCAATAATTCAGTCTGATTTACAAAAGTTCTGCAAATTACCTGAAACAGCGAACAGTCGTTATCGAACTGGTGAGAGATGCAAAAAACGCTCCTGCAGTCGTACAAGTAGTAATTAGCAACGTGGCGGTTGTGTCTCGTAGAGTCGCTTCCATAATGTTTTCTCTGGTTTCTTTGTGATTGACATTTTGGCTCGATTGTCGAGCTTTGTGTCGTTCCCAAACCACACTCACAATCAACGTTCCGTCTGTGCCGATTCCTTCAACAATAAAATAACGAGGTCATTAAAATTCATAGAAAACATCACAAAAATACAAAAGTAAATCTAAGAAGTCGGTTTCGGATTACCCATAACGATGATTGTGACAAGCATATTCATAAATGGAAAGTATGAGATTTGAAATACGGCCGAATAGAAGAAATACGCAATTCCAATGGACAAAGTGAGAACGCCAAAAGAGACTGTTGTTAACAACAGGGATTTGGTGTACAGACAAACTATGACGAAAATGATGACTGACGCGATGACGACATACTGCAAATCTGAGATCAAGTAGCGTTTGAAGAGTCTGTCTTTTCCACCGAAATCAAAGCCCGCAAGCGTCACGGTACTTTTTGGCATTTGAATGCTTGCAATTGCGTCTTGCAAGTGGTCAATCGACGGTCGGGCTTGTGGGCTTTTTGGTATCGGTAGGACAATCATTGTGTATTTTGTATTCTGTAATCGATCATTTAGACAAATCAAAGGCTAAACTGTCAATGTCATTTATTCTATTAATAAAGCACGTAATTTTTCAAATCAATAACCTTACATTGTTAATAGCATAAGACTTGTCCATAGTATAATACATGGCAGTGTGCAAAAACCCTCCTCGATGGCATTTCGATGGACAAGTGTCTCGTTTCATGGAGCATTCTTCGTTCAAAGTTTCGTTTCTGTACAGCTCAAGACACGATGTCAAGTTGGACTGAAAATTGACAATATCTTCTTTCTGTAAAAAGACAAAGATTGACACAAACGATGAGGACTGTTCAAAACCTAAAATTCGCAAACTTCTCTTTCATGCTAAAACAATAATGCAAAGCCAAAAATAACCTGAATATTAGCACAGTCTGTGCGCTTAGAAATGAGGCTAATGTAATTAGGGAGTGACCACATTGGGCAGCACATCCGGTCATCGTTCTGTTCACACAGGTCGGAATATCCGTCGATCTCTTCGATCTTCTTTTGAAAGTAGCAGATTAGCGAAATCACCTCAATGGGCACCGATGCATTTCTCCCTATAGTTAATGAGGATGAACTGATTTCGAGAGCTACTCTCGCGTAATCGTCCACTATAGTGTCATAGCAAAAAATTACGCTTACTCATTTGGCATTGAAATATTGTGTGCTAAATAAATCAGTGGACAATAAACTTACAAGGGAAAGCAGTACACAAGCTATTACTTCCGGTTCCAATGTCCGTATCCAGAGAATCGTCAGATTCGGATCCGAACATGTCTGCCGATCCCCGCCGCCGCCGTCGACGACGCCATTCTCTCCCAGTGAGTTTCTCACCGGGATAATTCTCTAAATGTTCCAACTGTCTAACTTCCCTCCTGAGATTCTCCAAAGTGACAATTCGGTCAGAAATGGATGTGAATCGCGTCTTGAAACCCTGAAGAATTAAAAGGAGTATCAGCAAAGTATCATTCGATTATGCATGCAAATATACAAAATCATGCATCATTGAGTAGCATTAAAACCATACCAAATAAGGATCATCAAACTCCGGAAAGCCAAATTGCGACAATCCAAGCCACGAAAGTAACCCGGCGAAAATTAGAGTGACACTTAAAACAATGGCAGGTTGTCGACTAAAAACCTTTGCGACAAATGCATAGCTGAAACATCGTGTGGCACATGAACACAAAGTATGACAATAAGATGGTGAACACAGTTCCTTTTTCCATGCCACACTCATCCTGGTTAATCGTCGCGTCTAACTCAAGTTAGGCAACTTGAATGGAATCATGAATTGGAAGTTGACACAAAAATCTCCCATTGTTAAAATACCAAAATAAGAAAGATTTAAAATGTTGACAAGGAGCATGGAAACTCAAAAATATTAAAAGCCTAACTCATTTTTGTCACAGTTCTCACAGGTGACTGTGGGGAACTAGGAAACTAAAACTAAAAAATGACTCGCTAATCCTATAGCTGCACCTGCACGGCCTGCACCCGCATCACAATCACAAGTGAGCTCGGCTCAAAATCAACACTCAACAGGTAACACACAGCTTTTTCCAGGTAGAAGGTAGAACTTCTCATGGACTTGCTGGACTTGTTCCTATAGGTATTTCCCATGCTATGCATTCACTTTGAAAGGTGAAGCCGCCCGTATACGTTATTATATGCATTCCTTGTCCTTGTCCTTTCCTTACTGCGCTGATTGCTCCGACGATCTTGGAAGACAAACTCAATATAGTCTACAATTGCACATACCAGACGAACCGGCGGAATATTACAAGGTTTTATTTTTTCAAACCATGTAAAGGTGAGACGGTGAGAGCAAAACGCTGCTCTTCTCCTGCTCCATGTGCACGCCTTAATTGTTACACTCCACTTATCGAGAAAGCAAACTCTGAGCTAAAGGTTTTAGGAGCTTGCTCATTGCTCAAATGCAGTAATGCACATGTTCGAGCCAAATATTCAACGATGACGATTACGATGAGCATTTATAGAGTTAGACTAACTCATTTGCCACTCCACGAGTCACTTTCGACTTTCCTTGTCTTTTATTTAATTCATAATTCACCCTTTAGACTTTGAAGCAAATGATGTGGTAATTAGTTCATTTTAGTATATTAGGAGAAATAATTCAGAAGTATAACATTGGATTTATTACGGAATTGCGTTGAACACTTTGTATGCTGAGGGTTGTATTGTATATTGTATAATCTGATTTCCGTCCTGACTCAATAGTCACCACCTCACCACTACAGAAAAATCATGTAAGTTGTCAGTGATGCCCGTATGAACTTAGGGAGATAAACAGTTGGGAGCTGGGGCGAACCCTGAAATGAACTTTACGATTCAACGCATTCTCTGTGAAAAACGCATTGGTATAGTAAGATATGGAAGAAAAGTGTGAGGATGAAGATGAGGCAGAAAATGTGATGAGCAAGCTCTTCTGCCTGCCCAGGGAAACTCGATAAGATAAACAGACTTGTCTTGTAAACAATACGAATACAACCAAAGACAATGATATGTTTTGAGACGTAGTGTACACTTGACAGTAAAACGACAACACCCATGCCATGGAATCGTGTTATTTCACACAAGAATCTTGAAGTTTCTTTCTTCTCCTATAATTTTGTTGGTAGTTGGTACTAAAAATGACATGAGCATGAAAAAAAGAACCTTACAATTGTTACCTGGTACTTGATATTTTGAGGACAAATACAAAATGCAAGTTAATTATAGTCCACATTTATTCCTCGTTTATACAGTAAATAAAGATGGGACACACCGTATGCAAGTAAACAGTAAACAGCTACACTATACATTTCAGACATGAAGATTATTTACAGATCTATGCCATGCTCATAAAGATATCTTGATGGTGCGTGTGTGGGGCATGGAATAAATGTCGTTGGTGACCCAAACTTCACAATGCCACAACTGACTGTCATAATCGTATCGTAAGTATGCTGAGAATTGAGAATCACACAATGAACACATAACATAATGACAATGACAATGACAATGCTCGAATGTATATGCAGTGAACAGTACAAATAAACTCTGCTTGTATTTTAATGCAATAGCCTTTATTTTTGGATTCAAAATGTGAAATATAGTATAATAACGGTAAAGGAGGATTACCAATTTGAATGTGCAAATCCAAGAACTACTCAATTCTGATGAAAACTAGCCGACTGGCAAGAGTCAAGCCGTTCGTAAGCCAACTACTACTGTAATGATAATGATTCAGATAACTTAAAATGGTGACAGATTCGTGGTAGCGACCGAAATGGTGGTGGTCGTACTATGGGTAGTGGTTGTTGTGATTTGATGGGTCTTATCTCAAGTCTCAAATAGAGGAATGCAGTCCAATACTAAATACAAACAGGGAATGATTTACCACAGTTTAAAGACACAGACTGACGAAAAGGTGCGTTTGAATATGATTAAAGGGATAATACGCTTCTCATATTCGATGTATCGAAGCAGCTTCCTGTTTGCAAAACAAAATTGTACGTTCACAAGGGGAAAGCACTTGCAAGAATACTTTAAATCCTCAGTCCAGTCGAATGCAAACATGTGACTGCAGCCCGTTGAGCAGTGGCCTATGGGGAGTTTAAGCATCTTAAAAATAATGCACAACATTGTTAGTTTCACTTTTTTGAGTTGTACGTTATACTTACGAAAAAATACATTTGGAACTCCGAAGAAGTAGTCGACGATAATGTCCTCCAATGATTTTGGTGTTGACCTGGAGGTAAGGTGGAAGGCTTCGGACGCCTTCGGCCTCAGCATTCCACCTAACAAAACCAACCCGAACAACCAACCAAAACTGAATCTCATCGTGTGAATGATTAACACTGACACTAAGACAATCTGATCAGTTCGGCGAAAACCCAGGACTGAGAATGAAAATTGACTGCTGAGGACGGTTTAAATACCATTTCCAAAAAGATCTCGGTCTCAGGCTACGAAGGAATTGAGTTCAATGTTTGTAAATAAAATGTCAGAAAACGTCCACAATATTAAGTGTCACAGTCTCCGCGCAAATCGCACTTAATAAATCGCAAAATGACAATTCCAAAATCCAGTACCATCAATTATGCACTCACAAAATGTTTCAAGTT
>JABASF010001522.1:0-21352 GCA_019776145.1 Harlomillsia oculata | reverse complement strand
AACTAAAAGTCTTGTCTTGAGGAACTTTCTTTCATCTCACACGACTGGACGTTTGTTACTTATGTCTTGTAGTCCAACTTTCTAATGCATTTGTGAATGAGTCGACCAGCTTGCTAACCGGAGGAAGTTCTTGGAAGTCGAGTGAAAATGTACCGAAACTCTCATGTATCGTTCACTGTCACCCTCGTAGTTTTGAACTGTAGAAAATGAAAATTTAACATACGCTCACATTCGAAAAATATCATCTGTACAACTGCAATATTTCACAAACTAAAAGCACAAGCAGTTTAACCTGTCTTAATCAGATAGTAGTTAAAGTTCATGTAATGTCGTTGGAATAACCATGATTTTTCAATCTTGAGATCAACTGTCAACTCGTCAGATAAAAAAAACAAAAAATGGCAGGTTATACAATATCGTACACTGTTGTATGTCATCAAGTAACAACATCCAATGCCAAATGCCAGCGAATGTAAAAAAAAACGAAACAGTGCGTTGGTAGTTTTTCCCAGATTGAGTATTGTCTAGAATTGTCATTGTGTTGATATTCTTCAAAGAAAAGATTTTTCGAGAAGGAAAGGCTTTAAAAAGAAAACTGTAATACGATTGTACGTTTGGAATAGCCTATTTCCACAGAACAACAGACTTGGCAAAGTTGAATCTACGAGAACAATCCAAAGAAGACTACGGATTCTTCAAGTGTGCCAATAGCCGTAGATCAAGTCGAGGTTTTGTCATTGACCTGTAATAATAGTCATCGTTTCAACGACCAAATCCGTTTTTGTTGGGTGCACTCCCTTGCTTTCTACTGTAATGCTTTTCTCTTCCAAACAAGGGACATTCGTATTGCTTTTTTTTCTTTCAGTACGTCCAAGACAGAAAGAAAAAAGGATAGGTGGACCCAAACAGCCATATTGGAGTATGGGCATGTTTTTAAAGAATAAGGAAATGGGTGGAGTTGAGAGGTTGTGCAATAAATGTGAAGACAAGAAAAGGAACAAAAAGGGAAGTCGTCAGAGTCACCGATCTCATTCTGGGACAATTGTTATTAGCACTGGAGACATTATTGGAAGTGAGCTGTGAAAGGATACTCAAAAGAAGGAATATATATCTAGTAGGAATGTAGGAAATACCCGGGGCGTCTTTTTTGGCACGGCCTTTGCCCTGTAGAAAAAGATAGAATAACGTAACGCACACGAAGTTGAGAATTCTGGGATATTTCTCGTATCCTACGGGAGAGTGCCACTGTCGCGATTCGGGGTAATGATGAAACGAGATTGCAAGAAAAGGCATAGAAGGTAGAAGTGGAAGCGGTTCCTTGGAAGAGAGAGAGGACGTAACAACTCCCACATTACATGCCAACATTACATTTGAGAAGAGGTTCTCTTGGCAGAATCGGAGGGGCATACCACCTCCGTGGGAAAGAAATAGAGGCTGAACATAAAACGTGATGAGGAGTCGTAATGTCCGTCAATTTAAAGTGGGAAAGCTGACACCCTTCGTTTTGGAAAACAAACGCATGAAATGAACGTCTTTCGTCTTCTATTCTAAATGTATCTTCTCCGTTCTTTGTCATTTGGTATCGTTCAAATGCGTTTACACTTTCCTTACATCCTTAAATCAAATCTAACACAAGTTACGACTCTGTCATGAAAATCCCGTAAAAATAACAGAATTTTCATTACTCTGCAAGATTTTTGCAAATCTTTTCATTTTCTCACTTCTTTATGAGCTGTTATTCTCCAAACCACAAAAAACGTGTCTTTTCCCTTGTTCAGAATTCAGAACACGCACCATCAAAGTTAAAAACTCATTAAGCACAATCTGTACAGTGAGGATCTCTCACTTCTCACATCTCTCTGTAATTTTTTTGGATGCTTCTTTTCAAAATTACAAAACATAAGGTCGGCTCATTTCATTCATTTTTTTCCCTCCGTGGGTTGTGTCTGTGTCACAGTGACAAAAAATACGTAGTGGGAAAAGAATGGTAATGGCGACTTCCGTTTTTAATCCTCGTCCTGAGGAAAGTCATGATAATAATAACCAAGCCAAGAGGGGGAAGAAAGGGGCGCTCCTTGGCAAGATGTGATCATAAAAAAGCTTTGAGAATTTATGCAAATTGTCTTGAAAGCTTGAGATTTATGAGGAGACTCGTACTCGAGAGTAATTAAACCCGCTTTTTCATATCCATAAAAATTAGTCTAATCTACATAAAACTAAAGTGAACTATCATAAATGAAGAAAGGATAAAAAATGACTTACTTTTCCACAAAGAGAAATTTGTCGTCAGTGCGTTCATAGCACATTCCCTTGTCTGATATTGATTTTCGAGTTATGATGACAGGCTCACTCAATCCAGATTGAAACCATCGGCCCTTCCAACTTTCTTTCAATTGACAATTACCTGTGGAATTAAAATATAGTGTTATAAATCGTACGATAATTTAATTGAACATCTTTACGTAAAGGTTGATTTTTTCACATGGAGCGATGGAATTCTCAAGCTTGCTTAGGTTTCAGGTTGACGAAAGAATTCTTTGTGACTTTCACTCTGACTACGATTTTTTGACATGTCTTAAGTATCTCTGAACCGACTTCGTGCTTGGTAAATTGAGTTGGTTCGCATTGTTGGATTTTTGGCACGATTTGCATGACAAAGGTTATCTGTATTCAATTGGAGTTTTCTACCCGTGGGGCTGTGTGACTCTGCAAGTAACAACCTCAAGACTTTCACCCCAACATCCCGGATTTTCCAACACAAAAACGGGATGTAGTCACTCAGTCCGGTGTTCACTTTTTCAACCCAAAGTCACGGTGAATATGGGTTTTGCATTTTAAATCACATGAAGTCAAAAAGAAACGTTAAACTCTCAAGTGCGCAAAGGTGCGAACATACGTTACATAAAATATTCGATAACAAAATTATAATGTAATTCCATCGATTCTAAAAGTTTACTCAGATGTAAGAATGCAAAGTCGATTCATAATTAAGTCGCAATTGACAGATAAATAGTATAATGATTTTAATTTTGAATAGATAGCATCATCATATATTTGGATTTTTTTTGTTTTGTTTACGTATTCGTGAAGTCAAAGACACATAAGTAAGTAAGGTAAAAGATGATATGAAAACAGTTGTGAACTTTGTGAACAATCAACAATCTGGGTTGACAACTCAGCTTAATGGTTGACACATTGCCCTTAAACCCATTGAGATGAAAGGCTATTAAAAGTCTCCTTTCAACTTTGCTATTAGGAAGAGTCGTGTGGAGAAGTAAAAGACGAATTCGAGTTTTTCTTTGAATTCTTTAGACGACAAAAAGGAGAAAGGAAGAGAGAGAGAGTTTCATTTCCACGCACATTCATTTCAGGTTTCTTTTTCCGTTGAGGTAGATTCAGTTATCCAGTTGAGAAACATAGGAGTGGAACAACAAGAGCATTCTGTCACCACCCGTCGTTTTCAATGGAAAAGGCCAAGGCTCAAGACCAGACACAACTCAAATAAAAGTGCTACAGTTGACATTAGCGCTCAGACCACTTGATCCAGACCAAAGATAAAGTGACAAAGTTTCTCTGTCTATAAAAGGACACCCACAGCCCTGGAAAACAGTTATGGTAATTCTAATGGGCCAATAAACACTCTAATGAAAAACTGAAACACGCTCAAGAAGTTTTAAACAGTTTCGCCATCATATAAAATATGCAAAGAAGATTCCACGCGAAAGTATAGTGTATGGTACGAATGGCACACATTCATGTCATTCTTTTGGCCGTCCCTTTGGAATTCTCAACTCTTTTGTATCAGTTGGAACTTGAAAATGTCTGGACAATGTGCCACTCAATCCTCTCAAGTTTTGACAGCTTTTGAAATCCCTTGCGAATTTCTTGGGACAGGAACTGTTTCCAGTATATATTTTGACGAGTGGAACTCAAACGAAACCGAAATGAAGTATCAAATGACAGCCGTTGTGCTACCAGAGAAGAAACACTGGAACCTGGAACGCATTACATTGTCCAAAAATCCATTATCTTTAAATGGCTACAGTAAATAGAATTCGAGCTTGAGCCTACGAAACCTAAAGAGCCACTAAGTAAAATTAAACTTGGTATGTTTTAAACCTGAATTTGAGAAGATGTGAATTCGAAAACATTTGACCCAACCTCGGGATTACTTTAGAAACAATCTCATATGGTGTTTCAACGATCATTCGTTCCGAACAGGGGACACGGCACTTGAATACCAAATACATAAATCTATCTAAGCCTTATCTTATATAAACGAACATGTTATAATGTTATATAACGTTTTATATCACTTGTAGTAAAGGGAATGAGAAGCATAAGCATAAACGTGAGCATGAGAGCTGATGGCTTTGGCCAGACAATCCCTAGAAAATGGTCACTATTAACGCTACTTTTGTATCGTGTAAATACTGGCCACAATCCTTGCTAATCCTTATACTACTCAAGGGCCCCACGTGCGCTAATGTAATTCAGAGAGACAACACGCAGAAGTGCAGTTACAAGACAGAGTTTCTGCTTTTGGGGCAGTGAAGCTTGAAACGAAGGTCTGGATGAAAGTAAATGGAGGAAAGACACGAGGAAAGCTGACTTGGTATTAAAAGTTTCTTTAGCCTCGCTTTCTCTTCAAGCACCTGAGGTCCACTTCAATAATCTTCAGATCTTGGGAGAGATGCCTTGCGTGTTCTTCACTCTAGCTCTCCATCATTTGAGACTTTCTCTTCTACCAGAAGTGACTTGAGGGAAAGAAATTAATGTAATCCTTCTAATTAAATGTACCGACATAGTAAATAATCTACCAGTTCCTTTCAGTTTTTAAGTTACCAGAACGGAACCCCAATTCAATATTTTGAATCTAAGTGCCCCAGCGGGAGAAAACCCAATTTAATACAATCCTTATTAGGTCATTGATGAACGGTCGGTGAACAAGAGGAATCTCATGACGACTTCTGACGAGAAAGCACGTGGATCGATGAAACACGAAATGTATATTTGATTTGTGTGGAATATGGTTTCGTCGAAATGAACATTGGAATAAAATATGTGGTGATGGTGTGGCCGTCGGATGATCTCCTGCTGAGCCCACGTCGCACATCATGTTCTATGGATGCGCCATGTGAAAAAGTACAATTTGTAGTCTACACCAAGTCTGGGTTTCTATTCCATTTCATATATTTTTTTGCTAGTCGACCAAGTGTCTGACAAGCCACGGAATATTGACGTATTTTTCGCATGTCTTGTTGATGGGAAGTAGGTTGCATTGTCACAGTGTCAAAAACAACACCGTGTCCTGAAAGCTCCTTGTCAAAATTCGACTGCTGTGGACGAATTTAGACCACTCACCGTTTTCGTACTCTTTAATATTTACAATCTAACCTCAGTTCATTAATTTATGTTATTCATTTCTTGTAGCCCCTAATTTAGGTGAACATACATGACATTGACATGACACGTGACATTCGGGTATTTGGAAGTTTGGAACACTGTCTCACTGTCTCATAGAATTTTATTGAAGTTTATAGACTAACGTGGCTACTTTGACATAATCTTGAATTGTACAAATGTATAAATATACAATAAACATTCAATAAATATACTAAGGCTTAAATACCTAACATTAAAATGTACCTAAACTTGAAATCACTTCTCGAATACAAAAAAGGGCATTTAGTCATCACGATTTTAGTAAATTGAACATCGCTACGAGTTTTTTTCATTTTGATTTTGATGGAAAAAACCATCCTTTCACGGAAAAAAAGACGGTTGTTCAATGTTGACTTATGTGTTGAAGTCAACATTAGTTTTTTGTAGGTCAAAATACTAATGAAAGCTACAGAAAAAGAAGCTCATGTGAACATTTTTCTTGAAGAACGGAGACGTGAGTTTCATTAAAAATGCCAGCACGTTGAGATGTTGAGTACTCTACACCAACTTCCAAAGAGGAAACGTTGTAGCTTCCGAAAGAAGTAATCAGTAATTCTTCTCATTCATTCGCTCTGCTTTCAAAACAGCTTATTTTTTTCAAAGAGCAAACATGCGAGACCTACTACCAGTGTTATGAAAACACAGGATTTTTGCTCTACTTACTTGTGATTTCTGAAGCGTTTGCTACTAACTTTTCAGATAGAGCCAAGAGCCACTAACAAATGAAGGTTTCCGATTTTTCGATGATATATGACTCAGGCTAATATAACGTTTCAACTAATACAGATTGGCATTATGAAACGAGTCGCACATAGTTACAACCTTACAACTTGCAATCTTCGTTTCACATCAATATGTGCCAAATCCGGATAGAAGTCGTTTTGTGAAGAAGTCATCGTGGGGTAATAATAATTTTAAATCCAGAGATTTCATCTCGTTCCATGTTTATTTTTTACTTGAATTTGATTTCTCATTTGTGTAATGGATGGAAATGGAAGTTTGACATAAATCCTTCATTCATCCACGAACCAAAGTCTTCAGACCGAGACGGTTACGTTATGTTACAGTTACGTTGTCGACAAACCATGCAACGTAAGAGACAAGATAAGGGAAAGTTTTTGAGGGAAGTTTGTGTGTAACGAAAACTGGTGAACCATCCCAAAGCCCAAGCGAGACTTAATCCTTGCCCCAGAGTGCTTTCCATCACCATCACTAAATGAAATATCCTTTAGTGAAAGCATAGTGGTGAAAGTTCCCCTTCATGTCAGCGTCTCAGGTGAAAATGAGTTGTCTTGACAAGGAATTGATGGGATGAACAAGGGATTAGCCACGTGCCCTCTCAAGTTCTTCCTCAAAACTCATTCCATATATAAAGTTATATTATATTTCCTCCTTGTCTTGTCCAACAGTGACTGGAACCTTCGAAGTCAATTTTGCAGGAGACCAACCAAAATCCCCTCACGCGCCTGATTCCTATGCATGCAGATGGGCTTTTCCAGTTGTTGGTGTTCGCTCTCATCCTTCATCGTGTGTGCTTATTAGCTTCCCAGGTTTACAAGGCTTCAAGACCTCAGTCAAATTTTGGCTTGGCCTCGAGTCATTTGTCAACATTAGTGACACACGCATAGCAAAGCAAGACAGCCAATGTGTTGTGTTGTGGTCTTCTAAGTCTTCCCCGAAAATACACACGTCGTGAAATCCTCCTACAAACTTGAGATTATTAACACACATGGCGTCCCATCGTTCTTATTCGTCCTAGTAATTTTCATGTTAGTTAACATGGAACATGTCGTATATGAGGTATATGACAACGCATATGGCAGCGCAAACTTTACAGTATCACAGTATAATATACTTTGTAAAATGGATTTCACAAGGGAGTCAAGCACAAATGAGTCTTGGACGTAATAACAAGACTTGAACGTGACAGACATAATGCGACAAATGTAATCAACTAAATGAGACTTGACTTGGTGCGAAATGATGAAACGTACTACATAATTTGCAAGACGGATTATAAATTGACTTTCTCTATTCGTTCCACATTAATTTTTATAAAATATCTCGTTGTATATAGTTAAAAATGATTTTTCGTTTCAGTGGTTCTAATTCATTATCATTATGTAGTATCTCAAATCGCATTTGTTCCAAGCAAGTAAGAAATGTCACAGTTTTTTTCCGGCTCACCGAGTGTCACTTATCTCACATTAAACCAAGCAACAAATCATGCGAGTTCCTCCAGTCTAAATCGAGTGGAATAAAAATAAAACTTTTTCGCTAACTCGCTTGATGTTCATCGTGCACCTTACAGTGAATTGCGTGAGTATCAACGTGGAGAGTGAGTATGAAAAAAAGTTTCAATGGAATCGAAAGCTTGAGGCTGGCATAAGACCAAAAGATTCAAAAGAACTTTATCTTGTGACGACAGGCTCACACAAGACAGAACGATAAACTCGGTGCAAACTTACATGCATTCAAATGAGTGCGTACACATGCTGTCTGCACTGTGGAATGGGCAATAACTTCCTGTACAAGTACTCTCGCCTACTTGTACATTTGGGATGCTTCTGTAGCCCTTTTTGTGGCATTGACTAAATTAATGTCTTCCTCTGTGCATTTCTGAAGGAGCAGTCAACCCATCCATTGGAAAGAAGCCCGATTGAAATCAAGCACCAAAATCAGACTCGTAACATTCAGCACAACACACGACAAACGGCTCAAGTCGACAGTACTAAGAGCCAATCCATCTCCACTCAACCGTTCTTCAACGCACTTTCATCACTGATGAGCTTTCTGCAGATGGGGAATGCATTTCGTTTCCACTTCAAAATGTTATACTCCTTGCGTTCCGTTCCACCAAGTCAACTTCTACCTAAATAATCAGGGCAAGGTAAGATAACCATTTCGTCCGTGTGCTCCTTGCTTGGATGGAGTTTCAGTATTTGCATTTGAACAGACTCGGGCGCTTTCCTTCTTTTGCAGGTGGACGACTCGACCGACGACTCATTTCAAACTTCAACGGAAAGGAAAACGACACTCACAACTCACAAAGTTCCTTTCCATGTTTCACATTCTTTCAGTTATTTATGAACTGATTTAGATAGCAAGTCAAGACAAACCGAAATCTCTGGAATTTCTCGAGAAGGAGCAACCAGCTAAAGCATTAAAATGTATATGAAGCCACTGAGAACGTCTTTTCCAAACTTTAGCTACTCAATGAGTTTTCTCTTTGACTTCATAAATCTGCTACTGCGTCCTAATACTATGTTACCATATGCATTTAAATAAAAAATTTCAAAGTACTATGATATGATAATTTTTAATGCTAACGTACGTCTAGTGTCTGTGGTTTTTCTTAGAAACTTCCTTCTAAGGCTTGTAATACTTTTTCCGTACATGAAAAATGAGTTGTGGTTAAGAAATGGGTGACTGGCATGTAATCACATGGAAAGCATATGGATGTTGACTTGTTTCCAACATAAAACAAACTGTAAATCTTCCAGTTGGTTCCTTCGACTTGGCTGTAAGTATCAGCATCATGTTTGAGATGTTGAGGAAGCAGACTACTAGAAATTATTTAAAAGGCATTCTTTGGCCTATAAAACTTGAATGTTGATAAATATGAAGAACATTCACAGTAGAGCTACAGAATACTCCGTACGCGCACCACAACTCGAAAGCAAGAGGAAATTGTATACTAATGAAAGCTAAAACTGAGGTTGAAAGCAAAAATGTGGCGACGGAGAGAAAAAATGTAACTTTGAAAATTCATGTCAAAGGCATTTGCGCTTCATTTTTGTATGCAAAATGAAATCAAGGGTGCGCTCTTTGACAGCTTTGTAAGTCTAATTTGGGAAAAAGTTTTTTACTTCTTTGCTTCCAGTTCCAACTCAACTTCACCAACAGACAGGTACCAGAAAACCAGAATTACAAAGGAAGTCAACTAATGCATGGCAAAATAGGACCAAAAACCATAATTTTGCATAGCTACTATATATAGGAGACTAAGAGAAGATTGCATACACAAGAAAATTTTGTGAGATTGAAAAAATGTCGGGCACCATCTTTTACTTATTTTACAAGAAACCGATTTCATAAGAGTTCCGATTCTTTCTCATCTAGAACAGTCCCGAGACGACGGAAACTTGTCCGTGTTTATACATACAAAGTTCTTTGAGTTGTTGCTTGCTTGTCGTCTCCTTCGTATCGGCAGTCACGAGGAAGTCCAAAAACTTTGTTTCGCTCCGACTATATCAGTATGCGACAGAGCACACATTATTATTGCATTTGACTTCCGGACAACTCCCTTGTCACTTTGTCACACAGTTCACTCGTCAATATACACTTCACGACCTCAGAAAGTCGCCCTCGCCCTTTCCCAGCCTTCCAAACTGCTCTGACATGTCGTATTTCACTCAGAATTCGTCTTTCCCCGAAAAGGACTTTTTGTAAAAGACGACCAACCACTTCTAACCAGTTCCACATCCACTTTTAGAGTTTCGACAAAAGCCAGTATCCCACAGCATCTTTTGTGTTTGTGTTACGCATCCAGAGTTTTCGGAAGGATGGCCGAAACTCACAAACAGAATAAGAACTTTATGGAATCTTTGAATCTGCGAGTACACGAAACCAATGCAATGCAGCCGACTACAATATTAATGTAACAATGCAAAAGTTATCTTACTTTTCGTTACATCTCTTGGAGTCCTTTTCGGATGTTCCATCTTTAGTATATTATACTTTCTCTAGGTAGTTTGGTATGATATTAGTCGTCTGTACTTATAAAGCAGTGCATTGCATTGTCATGATTCGTTTCCAGTTCAGTTTCTCAATCTGTGTGCTAGCCGGAACCAGAGGAGCATATGGTAAAGCTCCAACAGACCCTTCTCTGTTCATCTTCGTTAACAGATTTTAACTTTGGTTTCGGTGCGCGCGTTTGGCTTTGCTTTTGACAACTATTAGCATCCGCTAGCCAAGACAGCATGCACATCGTGCTCACCATGCATCAATGCTCCTATTATTAATACCAACTTGTGCTATAATTCAAAACGTGCGTCTTTCCTCCTTTTCCAGTGCATTGTAAAGAACAAGAACCGCTGCTGGATCTCCTTTGGCCACACGTTCCAAAAGACTTTCGACACTCTCAAGGATTGTGTGAGGACCAGAAAGGACCCGTTTCCGCTTTTCTACATAGTTGAGGGCCAGAAGCACAAATGTAGTTTTCTGTCTCATTAATCACACTTTGTCTCATAACTCAACCCTTATTTTGAAGCTCTGTTGAGTTATGTGCCTTGCATTAAGAACGAGTGAACGGGCATCCTTTGCACTAGACCCGTCCATGAGAGCAAACATGGGAAACGTGAAATCTTCGCAAACGCTTGCCCGCTCTGGTCCATACGAACATAAGTACAAACGTATATTCTGTTCCTTTGGTCAGTGAAATTGATTTTCATGCTTTTTGCGATGGGTCACTATGGGTCAAAGGTCATCACTTTCAGGTACTGATCACGTCTTTCTAGTCATAGTACTTCCTTATTTCATATTCGTACTTCCTGACTTCCAATGACAAACGAAACTCTCGGTTATTATCCTTAGAAAATACTCTTACGAGAATTCTCCGAACTAGAATTTGGCATACTTTAATGACAATAGAATAATAGAACCCTTTAGTATCAGCCCAATTGAAATTTTTTTTTACAAAGACGAAAATCAAACGACGAGTTGCGGGAAAGTTGGACGAGTAACTTGAATCCTTTGGCTCAAAGCAGTATAATATTTCATCTCTATTTTGCAAATGACAGTTTCACTTTGTACATTTCGATTGAATTAAGTGTTCAGAACCGCACATCTCACAAGCTTTAATTCAATTATGAGGAATTCCTCAACGGTTTTTGGCACTTATGCAAATTCCATTGATTTTGCAATTAAGTTGTGCTGTCTTTGCAACGAGTTTATTGCAAAATTTGATACTCTCAGTCAAACGACAACGCAACGTGGTATGGGAATTTAGGAAGTCTGTGTTATCAGCAGCCTTTGTGGACTAGGGAAATAAACAATAAAGAGGCATCTTAGTAGTGTATATAGTATACGTATTTGTCAGTTTTTGGCGTGTTGGCTCGGTTTTCCTAGTTTGCAAAGGAGTTCCGGCCAAAATCAACTTTCGTTCTGACGCAACTTGAAAGTTGGAAAGCCTTGCTTGGTGTGACCAAGATAAGTGAAAGGAGTAGGTGTACTGACTCTTGAGCCACGCCACAACACATAATCCTAAGTTACACACGATGTAAGCTAGTAGTTGCATTCGGAACTAAAAAACGTGAGTTTCTCAACACACCAGCGAATTATCGAAACACTCAAACAGTTTGCATCCTTTGAAAGAGTGTAAGCTCATTCCGTTCGGTACTAAGCTCTGAAAAAATGTTTCTTTCTAGTCCAAGTGATTTGAGAGCTTTTTTCTTCCAAAAATGCGTTTTTGTCTCCACTTTCCATCAGCAAGATAAAACAAAAACAAAATTTTGTATTCTACTGCTTCCATAAGCCTTTTTGCATTGCTTCGTGTTTCGTCTTAAGCTTACACAGTACAATTTCGTTTGCTCAAAAAAACTCAGTAGTAATGCATGTTTCACAATCTTTTTGTTATTTTATTAAAATACCAAGGAGAAGAATACTCACCAAAAGTACTAAAAAGCGAAAGAAACAAAATGCAGTGGACCTTCTTAAGACACGGGCAGTGCAAGTTGTCATGCGAGTACTACGCTTATAACTTGGAGGAAAGCTTCTTGAGTTTTTCAAGATTTATCTAATGTCATGCAATACGAGAGCATTTTATTCTGAGCATTGCAGTTGCATTTTGTTGTTTTCTGGAAAGAAAAGCCCTGTTTTCCTTCGGAAAGGGGCGTACGGAAAAGAAAAGACTTTTACTCAGCTTATACAGTCTCTGTCAATGTTTCCCCAGGGAAGATAAAGCACTTTGGCAACGACAACAGAAACCAAGTCCCTCAGCTGTGCATGCAAGTGTAGGAAATACAAGACGAGACGAAGAGAGCAAAGGAGCGACCTTAGTGAGCACACAAGTCCATACGATAAATAAGATGGACTCAAATTTGACGAAAACAAAAGTGAGTCTGTCCTTTTGTCTTCATCGTGTATGGAATACAAACCGTTGTTTGAATTTGAATACGAAATATTATTCTTCATGTTAATCATCATAAGCCTGTCGTGAGCTTCATTGTTCTTTCAAAGAGCACTATTTCTCCCAAAATGAATTTTGCGTGTGCCATTCCATGCCATGCCACGCTATCAACTTTTGTATTCAGTACCACTTTGAGTAATACTATGGTATTACGAATTATTACTCGTACGAAATGACCTCAAATAATCCTCTTGTGCTCACCGTCTCGTTTTACCTGCGTCTCATTAGCAGCCGCTTTCATCCTTCATCTTTCACACAACATCGGATGAAATCGCTTTTGTTACTAGTTCTTGGTTTTCTCGCTATTAGAAACGACCTAAGCATACCAATTATCATCTTCAGTATACATTTCACATCTATCGCTCCATACATCAGTTTCCTTTGGTACTTACAATTCTAGATCTAATACATTCATCATCATTGTTATATCTTAATTGATGAATGTTAGGATTATTCTTATCGTCGTATCTGAATTTTAGCCTTTAATGAAGAAGCTTTGCCTCGGTTTAATTACTACAACAAAAGCTAGGAAGATTTGGTCTTGTGGATTTTTTATAGTGCTTTAAAACTTAAAACCAAAGCCATCTTATGAGCTTTGCGATTTCCTCGCTCTTTGGTCGAAAAACAAAGCAAAACATTGTTTAGCCAGTTGTTTCAACAACTCCGCAGTTTTTGGGTATCTTCTCCAGCGGTAATCCACTGTTGATTAAGTGCCCTACGTGAGCCATGGCTAGCGATGTGCCACTTAAGTCCTTTGCCTTCAGCTTAAAGCTTCCTTCTGTTGAGAAAGTATATAATCGCATTATTTTAAGTTGGCCAAGCCAATGGAAACTGAGCAAGGATGATAATGCCAATTAAAGCGGCACAGTTTGGTCTCTTCTCTTCTTGGCCCACGGCCCAAAAGCTCCTTCCGGTCTGACGGACGCTCAAGTTTTTTTTATTATAGTAATAGTATTTATATAAATATACAACCCATAAAGTAATTCAAGCTGACACTGTTCCTCGGCTATTTAAAACAAAATATATTTGTATTTAAAAAAAACTATTTATTTTTTAAAAAGTGATATTTTACGTAATGGTAATATGGTAATTTTACAGTGACATTGACATACTACACACTACATAAAAAATAAAATACGAATTTGAAAAGGTAAAAATCTTGCTACAACCAGCATTAAAAATGAGAAACATGCCCTTAGCATTAACTTTTATAGCAAACACATGAATTCAGCTTGCGACGACAAAGTGACAGTGGGGAAAAAGTGAAGATTCGTTGAAAAATACAGAAAGAAGAAGACTTTGTATGCATTTTTTTCGCTGACTCGTTTCTTCTCCCGACAGCTCATCATGCACTGTGCCCGAAAATTTGCATATGGAATATCAAAAAGTTTCCCAGAGGAAAGCCCCTCTCGTCTTTAAATAATCATAGTAGCAGTAGAGCTCTCGTCGTCGTTTCTTGTGCAGAAGCAACAGTCACAGTATTCACACAGACAGAAAGATGCTGGAAGGGAAAAAGAGCGACAGTTTGTCGCACTTGAAAAGAGACGGCATTGAGTGATGACTTCAATAACTCGACTGGTGATGGAGAGGGGAAAGACTCGTCCGCGTCACTCCGACAGGCCCAAAACCAGTCCCACTTGCGACAGCAATCATTTTGCATACTTACCACTCAACCCTTTTTTGTCACAACAAAAACCTAAAAAACTGGAAATGGGGGATTACTCCTCTTATTTCCTATCCCATTCCCATGCTTTACGCCCATTGTGCTACGACATTCTAATCCTCCTTTATTTTCTTCTTCCCTTACATGTAATTGAATGCTTTCACTCCAATATCTCATAGGACAAAAATAATCTGATCATTTGCTTCTTCGAGTTTTGTCATTTGTACGGATACGTGCCATTTTACGACTTATTGAGCAAATCAGGCTGATCATGTCATCAATCGGTTACACAGTTCCCTTATGAAATGCTTGCCTGGAATAATTTTGTTGTGTCCGTATCCTCCATGACTGCCAGGTCCATCCCGCTGGTGACTTTCAAAATGACCTTTTGGAGAAAAGTAATCGTTCCCAGTTCCGTAGAATTCAGAGTCTGAAAGTAAAAAAAACGAGAAGTTGTATCCAGTGTTTCATATAGCACAGACGTCATTATCATTATTCATAATTTAGGGCAAAATCCACCTTAATTTTCACCTGACTGTTTTATTAGTTTTTATGTCTTATGAGAATATATAAAGCACTAATAGTGTGTTTGTGCTTAAGATTGATATTATTGCTAAAAGTTACATTGCATGCAAATCATGATTTTGAGCTGGATAATGAAATACAATTTGACTTTGATTTATTGTTTGAGAGACTAGAGCTCACAATGATTTGATGATTGCGCACAACGAGAGCTCCAATCAGCGTCACCTAAATTAAAATGAGAGTGTAAACTTAAAGTCCTCTGCTAGGCCATTAACTATGTGTTTTATGACTCCCTCGTGAACCTACGTTTGCCTTTTTAATGTATTGTGTAATCACACAAAATACGACTAACTGTGGCTTTGTGCTCCCTCGTCCCACACGCAGAGACGCGGGAAGTAGGATGCATGGAAATTATAACTCATGTAATTTTGCACGTTGGGAAGGAAAGAAGGAACAGAATGACGTATTTTATTATATGAAACTTTCAAGACGGGGGTGTAATTTAATATAATTTATAGATGATCAGTCTTATAATGTTACTATAGGTCCATTAGGAAATGTTCCAAGTGCTAAGATTTCATTCCAGAGGAGGGCTGCAGCGCTAAGGCGAAATCATTGTAGTGGTACAATGGGTTTGGAGAGAGGTGTGACTGTGTGACCCGAGAGGGGCTCTCGTTTTCTGGAGTCATTCGACCCCCTGGAAACCACTCGGGTAATTTCTCGTGAGGAAAGTTAATCATTTCAAGAAGAAAAGACTTTGGGGTCCCATCAGTCTCTCTATGAGTTTCTCAGTATTAAAACTCCGCGAACCGAAAGAAGGGTCGTGACTCTCACACGGCAACATCGTATAATGACCGTAATACCCCGCTCTTTGGAGTGCCAAGTGCATTTCACACAATGACACCACGACAGTATTACTTACATTGCTTTCAAACGAATTGAGGAACCTTATTGTCCAAAAAAGGTACGGAACATTCTTCCTGTCGACTATGCTGTTAAGCTCAATAAGACCTCTGCAGTAAAAGTCTTGGTTTATTGTGCAGCGTCACAGCTTGGAATGAAAGGACACGATACGATACGATGAAATAAGACAAAATTAATTAGTGCAAAGAAGGAGCAGCTATGTAAAGACTGACGTGTCGTGTGTGTGCAACTTAGACCTCGTCCTCGTTGGTTCGTTCCGTGGATATCTGAGCTGCTGTCCGTGTCATTCCTCCAGTAAACCAGTGCCCATAAAATCCTGTGGTTGCGCTCTGACTCTGTGTAATAAGGCTCAAACGGTTCATCTGTGGAATTTCTTTTATGAGGCAAAATGACTTTGGACCAAAACTCTTAGTCTTTCGGTCTTTGTAGCACATCGTGAAGACATTGATTGACAAGCACATGACGGCATTTTCTCCCCTCTTATGTATACAATAATAATGGAATGCAAAAGTTGGTGTCAAAGAGTGCGGACTGTGGATAGGACAAAGCAGTCTTTTGACATCTCAAACTTTGCCATTGATTAAATTAACAAGGGTGTCTGTTTCCTAAAAATAAACAAAAAGAAAAAGGACCAGAAGCAAAAAAGAGACACGCTCTTTGTATTAAGTTCAAAAATCGAAGTGCTCTTTTATAACTTTTATTATTCAACTATCAATTTTTACCAACTTTCCTCATTAACTTGAGCACAAAAACGCTGACAATTTCAGTTCGCTTCAATAAGGAGCAACACCAATGCCAGCTTTCATCCATTACGGTTATACTTTCATGTAATCAAAAAATGACAGGAATGAAAAAGCGAATTAAAATTTCAATTGCTGCATACAGCGGAAAAGGATAAAAGAATAACCTGACAATAATGAATAAAATTGCCTTTTATTGTTCAATAGAAAATCTAGTAATTCAATGGAATCAAACCCTCACTATTATATTGGACATTTTAAAATTTCGCTTGATAATGAAACATGTTCTTGAATCAGTGGATTGTTGCACGAGCCATTCAATGGTCTCTTGAGAGATTTGACTGATTCAAGTGGGAGCTGGAGAAAATTGAAAGGCACAAACTGATTTTTGACCACACAACACAGCAGGGAAACCATAGCCTTAACCTTGTGTGTGAATTGCAGCGTTACATAATAAGAGAGTTGCCGAGCGTGACCGCAGAAATGATGACTAATTGCAAAAACCGGCGTGAAACAAAGGATGTGTCGCGTGTGCCACAATCCACAATGCCACACAAGCCGCCTGTCAATTTCGGGTGCAGTTTGCTTCTCTACTACTTTAGAACAAACTTTACTTTTACTCAATTTTCGCTAGAACGAGAAAGGGTATGAAAATACAAACTAAGCAAACTACTAGTACTGCACTATTTTGATTTGGACTGCGATTGTGGTCCTCATGTTGCAAAGAGACTAGGCAAGAGTAAAAGCACTAATCATGAGTCATCGACACTCCTCACTCCACAATCATCACTTCACATTTCACTGTACACGAAAGGGTCTGTGCAAGTGCAAACTATGTGGTTCCTTGTTCTTCCATGTAATAACTACTCTCCTATCCTCTCTGGATCTGGCACTACTATTAACACCCATCGGTTCAAACGACAGGCAGGGCGTTTGTTTTTTTGCAAAAACTTTATTACATAACGAAGTTTGAAGTTGAAGCTTCAACCACTTTGGCGACATGCTGAGCAGATCTGGCACCAGACTCGTTTCCCTATGCTTTCCCCTTCCTTCCCACTGACTCACTTTGGCTGTGACATCCCTCCTTCGTCATTTATGGCACTTTCCATTTTCATTATTGCTTAATTCTTTAACACTAATAGAAAAATTTATGGATGTGTAAATAATAATGATGATGAATATTATTCTATAATATGCAATATTGTAACAACTTGTCGAATTCGTGCGATTTTATACTATTATTAGATTATTACACAGGTTTGAATACTTTGAGTACTTGCTCAAGAGCGTTGTTTGAGAGTTGACAAACCAGAGATTCCAGGAATTAATTTCAAAAATATAACTTAAATTCCAGTTTTATTATTGTTTATTCATATAATGAATTAATAGAAGCTCAGAAATTAAATTCCAGGTTGCTTGCTTCGGGAGAATTTCGATTTAAGTGGTGACTTTTTAGATTATTAAAAAAACTCTTCCAACAAAACAAAATTGAATAAAATTGTAACATTCGTACAAAAAGAAATGTTGAGGAGTGATGAGTCGTCTTTCTATTAGGGAGCAAACGATACTCATTTTTCCTGGTAAAAGCGCCTTTAGTGCAATTTCGCTATGCTCTCAGCTCTCTCGGCTCAACAACGCATATTTCGTCCAACTTTGGCAATTCCCCATTACTCTGTCGCACCGCATAAACTCTGAACTGCCCAAATTTTGCAAGATTGCACAAAAGGAAATCACCAGGATCTCTTCGTCTCGCAAAGGATTCATCCTTTAGGAGGAAAAAGTGCCTTCCTTTTGTGCTCCATTTGCATGTGAAGGATTTCCAACTGGATTACGACTCTGCACGTTTTTTGATACACACACTTTCACTTGCTCCCTTTTTCTCTATCCTACACGACTGCACGCTGGCCCCATTATCACAAAACCACTTTGACTCCGGTTCCCTTTTGGGTTACAATACATTGTAAAAACTGTATATTTCAGAGTTTGTGTCCCTGTCGCTGTGTCCTACTGTGCATTAAGACCAAAAAAGCAGGGAAAAGCCACCCTTTTAAACACATTTTCTTATGGAAGAAGTAATGCAATTTCCCTCATGTCGGGAGTCGTGTGTGTTCCCTTCGTAGTACGCTGTTATGCTGTGTATTTCTCCATTGCATCGGTTCGGTGTTTTGGATGCTGAGCAGTGTGTCTACTGTGAAGTAACACATTGAAGGGAGAAAACGTTCTTATTTTCTAACATATCCTGCATGAGTACGTGTTTTTGGGCTTTCGCTTTAGATGGATACTGAAGCTTTTTGAGCTCAGATGTGTTTTCTGTTGCGGCTTGATTATATGCGTTGCATTCAATTTTCTTCCTTCACCTTTTCCCCCTTATGGAACATTACGTTTGGGACAATAACGGTAAAAGAGAGACAGAGTATGTCTTTTGTAGAAGTCGTTACTCGTTGTTACTGGTTGGTCGTGATGCTATTCTTCAGTGGTCAAAAAGGAAGGGCTCTCATCGTCCACATTTCCACATCCATACAGATTTTTGTGACTGTGAGATAAAATGGGTTTTTCCCGTCGCATGACATTGTGAAACGTGTAGAAAGAGCATTGCTAACCTGGCTTCCTGCCATAAAAGATCAAGAAGTGAAAGTGTGAGAGAAAAGGCAATGGTAGCACAAAGGAGACCGAAGGACAAGCCAGATAAAGAGCTTTTAGTGGCTTTTACGGAAGTAGCGACGTGCATTGCAGAACAAGAAAGCCAAAGAGTAGTCCAACGTCGCTTTTTGCAATGGAGACAAGAAGAAAAAGTACTCAGGAGAAAGTGTGAGTGCAGAAACGTCAAAAGGCCGTGTCGCCTTGTCTTTCCGAGTATGTATTTTAAGTCTGCACTGAGCACCTGTGAGGATTCTATATTCGTGTCGCAAAGTGGAAAGAAGGTTTTTTTTTTGAGAAAACGACCATGTTCCCTCTCTTAGTGTTTGCAGTTTGCATGCTTCCCTTACATGAGAGATGACATTCAGCTCAAATTTCTTTGGGAAATATGAAAAATCGCGATAAGATCGCAAGCACACGTGGCAAAAAACGCAGAAGTTTTTTTTAGGGTGGTGGCACAACGGCCACTGTGACAATTTACGTCTCACTTCTTATCTAATCTCGACGAGCAAAAGTGTGAGTAACGGACAAACGACAGCGCCCCGATAAGAAACTGTGTAAAAGCAAAGGCAAGGCACCATCCGTGAGAGTCCGATGTCGCGACGACATGACTCGCCGTGTCCCCAAAGTCAACCCACTTCGGGAGTAGTGAAATGAGAACTCGTTTTTTTATTTCACTCTTTCCCTTCCTCAGGTCCGTCCGTACACACATTCTCAAATGGACGGAAGGAAGGGCGGCGACAGTCAGCGTGGCATTTGATAACTCACAATTCATGGGATTTCAATATCTACTTTCTCCTTCTCTACGAAACTACGTTCCAATGCAAACACTAACAGTTTTTTTAAAACCTCATTTTTACTGCGTCCTAAAATTACTAGAAGAATTCCTCTAAAAAGCCTGAACCTAAAATGACTACTATACAATCATAAGATCATAACCTTTAATTACAATTTATACAAAACTTTTAATAGTTAGGTTAACTTTGGGCTAGGTTAATTTTTGGGTCTTTTGGGTACATGCAAAGCTCCTTTTTTAATTACAATCATACAGAAAAGCGTTCACAGTGGGCATACTTCCCGTGTTATAATGCTTTCTCTTTGATTTCTAACTATGCTTGGCTGGTAGGTTTGGTAGTTGGTACCCAAAGGGAATTGTGAAACGGACTATGACTTCCTGGATTAATTGGGTCTCCGGTTTTTGGAGACTTGACAAACATGCAGGTTTATTGTACTATTTTCAGCTTGTCTGCATTATAGTTTCTGTCATGAACTGGACGACTGGAGGGAAAGTGGAAATCCAGCTGGTTTTTGAAAGAAATTATTAAACAAAGCAGCAGGGTACCAAACTCCAGGGATTAAATGAACTGAAACACAACAGCAACAGCAAACGCATAGGAGACAATGGATTGCCCACTAGCCTTTTCTCTTGTTTTACGGCTTTTTCCGTCTCTCTACGTGCTCAGATATTCCCTTATCTTCTTGTCCGAATACGACGTGCGTGCTTCGTTGCAAGATATCAACCTCCGACTGTTTAACTGCAACTGCACCTAATGTCCCCATCGTAAAGTCCAAATCTGAACTGAATTAAGTTATAATTTTCTAGTCCAAGTGCTACTTAACCCAATTTACTAATTCATTCTAATTCACACTAAAAATTCCCATGCTTTACTCCATGATATACTCTACATTTTCATATAAGATATATAAGACAGGTAAAGTTTCATTTAAAAGCGTGACTTACCGTCGGTGTAAATTGAGGCGACTGGGACAAAATGGACGACTCCCAATGATGTAAGCCAAGTTAATACAACCACCAGATACATTGCCATTTTTCTTCGGGTACCCTACAAATTAAAATTGAAAACCACAAACATCTTTAAACTTTAAAGTAGTGCAGCTCAACTCAACACACAATCTATATATAGCTCATTAACATAACATAAAACATAACCATACCATACCCAATTAGAATTAACCCAATGCAAGAAACCCGAGTAAAATTTTACTCTTTGCCAACGAGTTTACAAAAAAATACCTAACTATTTAATTTACCTATTACTTGTTTATTAATGTTTGTAAGGTAAACACTAATTTTATATTTTATATTTGTCCGGATTCTCACTTATACAATAAAAACGAAATTTCATAACTTTAGTGTTTAGTAGCTTTATGCTTTGAGTATTAAAATGAACCGAATTTGAATGCCAAAATTAATAATCCCTTGCTTTA